>RWJK01001792.1:74987-110666 GCA_004335835.1 Scenedesmus sp. ARA3
CTGCTGCTGCTGCTGCTGCTGCTGCTGCTGCTGCTGCTGCTGCTGCTGCTGCTGCAGAAGCGCATGCCCAGTGGCATGCAGGGTTACAAGCGCTCCGTAGAAGAAGGAGGCATCCGCAACTTCCTGGCTGTGCAGGGCCCCGGGGTGCAGGGCGGCGTGGTTGACAGCACCCTGCTGGACATCACTGACGTGGTGCCTACTGTGGCTGACCTGGCTGGCGTGCCTGAGGGGGCAGGAGGTATGTTTTGGCAGCCAGTACACCCTGATATATCATAACCCATGCTGGACTTTCTGACTTATGCGCACAGCTGTTTCAGCTCTCTATGGTGGGCCCGGTGCTGAGCTGTTGGTTGTTTAGGTGCTGCGGAAATGTATTTGGACATTCACTCAAGCATATAGGCCGACAGAATTTCTGGCATTCAAGCCTAGTGCTCAGGGTTTCCTCCACTGCTGCTGCTGCTGCTGCTGCTGCTGCTGCTGCTGCGTCAGGCCACCTGCCCTTCAGCGGCCAGAGCTTTGCCAACCTGCTGCTGGCAGGCGGCAAGGCAGCAGGCAAGGCCCGCAGGGGCAGTGCGCTGGCCAGCCAGGAGCAGCAGGACCGCTTCCTATTTTCGATGAGCCCCATGTGCTGGGACCCTGACAGTGTGCCACAGCTCGATGCAGACAGGTGGGCCGCAGTGGGCTGCATCATTTTTGTTTGTTGGCTGTGTTTGCTTCCTGCTTTAGATGAGCCCCATGTGCTGGCACCCTGACAGTGTGCCTGAACTGGATGCTGACAGGTGGGGTTAAGTTCAATCGGTGCAAGGCGAATCAGCTGTGCTGTCGGATATGCCAAGGCTTTGCCTATTTGCCAGTGAGCATCATGTGCTGGGACCCTGACAGTGTGCCTGGGCCTGATGCAAACAGGTGGGCTGTGGTAGGTTGCGGTGGGCTCCGTTGAGTGCAAGCTGAGTGGGCTGTGCTTGTTGGCTGTGTCTGCGTCCTATTTTGATGAGCCCCATATGCTGGGGTACACTGTACTGACAGCGTGCCAGAGCGTGCAGCAGGTGGGTGGGCTGCGGTGGGCTGTGCTGCAGTCAAGCTGGGTGAGCTGTGATTGTCAGGTGTGTCAGGGGTTGGGCTTGATCAGGTTCTTTGACGCGCTCCATGTGCTTTTCAATGCTTGGACCTTGCAGGAAGGTGATCAAGCTGCAGCCGCTGCTGGACTGTGACACTGGCCAGTCCTGGTACTGCTGTTGTACCGACTGGTGTCATTGTTTAATCCATGCACCCTTGCAGGAAGGTGATCAAGCCGCAGCCGCTGCTGGACTTTGACACGGGTGGTGTCAACAACGCGCTGTACAGCTACATCCACAATGACACCGGCAACGCCACGCTCGGCTTTGAGCGCTGCATTGGCGTGCGGTACAAGGAGTACAAGTGGATTGGGCGCACCGGCAAGGTCTACAGGTGGGGCTGCTGCTGCTGCTGCTGCTGCTGCTGCTGCCACAGTCCTTGTGTGTGTGTTCGTGACTTGCAGATGTGGCATGCGCCTGTGTCAGTCCTGTGGCATTGGCTGCATCACGGAAACCTTTTTCTAAACTGGATGCTTGTGTGTGTTCGGGGCGTAGCTCTACTTGGGTATGTGCACAACAATATCTGCTTGTGTCTGCTGCTGCAGGCTGCCTGGTGACAGCCACATCGAGCTGCCCTGCAATGAGGTGACCGGGGAAGAAGGGGAGGCGCTCGCTGACCTGATGGCAAGCGCGGCACGGCGCTGGTGGGCCGACCTGGTGGCTGAGGTGGGCGCTGCGCGATTATGAACTGTATAACACATTTGTCACACAGCTGTAACACAGTTGCAATCATGAACTGTTTACTGACACATTTGAACACAGTTGAAAATGCAGTTGTGAGGGCTGCTGGGAGGGCTGACCTGGTGGGCCGACCTGGTGGCTGAGGTGGGTGCCAGATCCATCTGCGCCAGCCACTAACCATCCTAAACCACCTGTTCTGGGTTCCACAGCATCACAGCTTGCAAATGCCAACCTGCTTTGTCCTGTCCAGCAGCGACGTTCAGCAAACCCCAACTATCTGGTGCACTGCCTGCGGCCAAAAAATCTCATGCACATCTTTTGGGTTGTGCTGCCTCACAGTTTCCAGAAGCCAACCTTCTTCCTTGGCTGCCAGGGCTGGATTTGATGACTGATTGCACATGCGCATCTGTGCACCGCACCAACTGCAACTGCCTGCCCGGCCTGCCATGACTGCTGTGAATCCTTGCAGCCTCACAGCTTCCAGAATCCGGCCTCCTGCTTCATGATTCAGCTGTGTCCTGCAGCTACTCAAAAACTGTCTACTGTCCTATCTTGTGTGCCCTGCAGCCTCACAGCTTCCAGAAGCCCACCTTCTTCCTGGGCTTTGAGGGCTGGAACGTGGCCAATGTGCTTGTGCACCTGAAACACTTGTTCACATCATGTTGTACAAACTAAACAAAACACTATGCATGGGATGGCCTGCAACAAATATGCAGCAAGCGCATCCTGCTGGTCCTGTTTCATCCATCTGTGCCAGCCACCAACCTGAACCACCTGCTGCCAACACATTTGTGCCCTGCAGCCTCACAGCTTCCAGAAGCCGACCTTCTTCCTTGGGTTTGAGGGCTGGAACGTGACCAACGTGCTGCCGGATGCAGCGCACGACCGCACACAAGACAGGGTGCGGCTGCTGCCCAACGGCGCGACAGGGTTTTCAGAAGTGGGCGACTACATGTGCTTCGGCACAGAGGTGAGCGCTAATATTTGTTTGTTACGACAAATGCAAAGGTATAAAGGTATCAGGCATCGGCTGACGTACAGTTGCGGCGGCAGATCGATGCTGTTGCTGCTGCCTGGCAGTCTTGTCTATGCTGCTGTACAGCTGCCGCTTCACCGTTGTATCACTCATGCCGCTGCTCATGCCACTGCTGCAGGTTGTGGAAGCTGCGCGGTACGAGGTGGTGCTGATGTACACCTCACGCGCCCTGGCTAGCTTTGAGCTGGCTGTGGGCCCCCTGGCGGAAATTCAGCAGGGCTCAGCACCAGCCATCACGGCACAGCTGCCGGCAATGGTGAGTAGTGCTGTATTGCTGCAGTGTGCCGCTGGCAGGAATGCATTTGTCTCTGACGCTTGCTTGCTCTTTCTGGTCCGTTGGCGAAGCATTGCTACCTGCCATGCTGTTATGATGTGTCATGCTGTTGAGGTGAATGTTGTGGCATGCTGTTGGGTTTATCATTTTCTATGCACTGTCCAGCTTTGACCTGGCTGTGGGCCCCTTGGCTGACATCCAGCAGGGCACAGCACCATCCATCACGGCACAGCTGCCGGCCATGGTGCGTCATGCATTGATGCTTAGGGCCTTCAGTATGGTTGAATTTAGTTCGTCTTGTTGCTGTTTTGAGCCTGTCATGCAGCTAAACGCCACACACGCATGACAGCTTGAACAGATAATGTGTGTGCCTGCAGATGCACAATCACACTCACAACTCCACCTGCTGCGCTGCTGCTGCTGCTGCTGCTGCTGCTGCTGCTGCTGCAGAGCGTCATGAACGGCCAGATCATGGGTGTGCTTGACCTGCCATCCTCAGGCGGCAAACTCAAGCTGTTCTAATCGTACTGCTGCTGCTGCTGCTGCTGCTGCAGAGCGTCATGAATGGCCAGATCTTGGGTGTGCTTGACCTGCCATCCTCAGGCGGCAAGGTTGTGGACACCTGCCTCACCCTGGTCAACAATAGCGCCCCGGGAACGCCAGTCTTCCTGAACCTTGGAGATATCCGCATCACCAGGCTGCCGCCTGCTGACACAGCAGCAGCAGCACCAGCAGCAGCAGCAGCAGCAGCAGCAGCAGATGTTGTTGTTGTGCCAAGGCCAGATGCTGCTGCAAACATTGCAGCTGCAGGCACTGGCAAGGATGCTGATAGCTCTGTGCCGCGTGATGGCAGTGCTCCAAAGCCAAAGAAAGGAAGGAACACAGCAGCAGCAGCAGCAACAGCGGCGGCAAATCGCTCGGCTCAGTTGCGGCAGCAGCAGCGGCAGCAACAGAGACAGCAACAGAGGCAGCAGCAGCGTCAGCGGCAGCGGCAGCAGAGGTTTGAGGCTGCAGAGCAGGTTGTGGCTGAGAACCAGGCCTCTGAAGACTTGCCAGTGGTGGCAGCTGCAGCAGTGTCTCGCATGAGGCTCGCAAATCCAAACCCTGAGAAACAGCACCAGCTACAGCAGGGCCAGCAACTACAGAAGCAGCAGCAGCAGGAGCAGCAGCAGCAGGAGCAGCAGCAGCAGCCGGCTGCTGCTCAGGTGTCTGTAGCAAGCTGGAGGGATTCCTGGGTTGGCAATGCACTCGCCAATTTGGTGTCAGGCCGATCAGCATCTCCTGCTGCTGCTGGAGACAATGCACTGTTGATGGTGGGAGTGGCTAGCATTGACAGCAGCAGCAGCAGCAGCAGGCTTGCTCAGCCTGCAACTGGTGTCCGCAATGTGGCAAATCCTCAGCCGCATGTGTCAGTACAGCAGGCCCACAAGCAGGCAGCAGCCGCGCTGACACAGCAGCAGGCGGTACGGCAGCGGCAGCAGCAGCAGCGGCAGCAGGCTGCCAAGCACAACCAGATCATGGCTGCTGCTGCCAAGGCTAGGAGCCAGAGGATAGCAGCAGCACAAGCTGCACGTGTGCCATCTGCTGTTCCTGCGCCTCCACTGAATGTTCGCCTAGCTCCTAGGACTGCCCCTTCTGCAGCAGCACCTGCAGCCGGCAGCACCAGGGCATTTGCCCCTTCAGCAACAACACCAGGAGCAAGGCAAGCAGCCGCAGCAGCCACACTAGCAGCAGCAGCAGTTCCAGTTCAGAGGTCAGAGGTGCAGCGCAGGTGGTTGAAGGCCACCCCAGGCATGATGCAGGCCGAGCAGCAGGCGCGTGCTGCTGCTGCTTCTGCAACAGCGCAAGCTCAGTGGGCCAAGGCGCGCATGCGCATTGCCGGAGCATCGATCGATGCAGCACCAAGTACTGCACAAACTACAGCTGCTGCTGTGCCAGCAGCGGGAGCTCAGGAGGCAGCTGCCGGTGATATGCATGCAGAGTGGCAGCAGCTGCGCCTGGCGCAGAATTGGCCTGAGGGCCAGACTCGGCTAGAGAGCATGTTCTCGCCATACCAAGCAGAAGGCATTGCAGACTGCCCGCTGTGCCAGCCCAGGCTGTGACGTGTTCCACTGCTAGTTATTTTGGGAGGCGTTGTTCAAATCAAGTAAAATCAATCGGGCTCTAAACCGGTTACTGTCAACCAAGGTTTGTCTCAGGCAGCTGCAGCAGCTTGCCTGCTGCAATGGGCTGAGTTTGCACCCTGGCCTGAGGCCCAGACGGGGCTGGAGAATGTGTTCTCGCCAAACCAGGTTGAGGACATTGCAGACTGCCCGCTGTGCCAGCCTCTGCAGCCTGCTGGTTGTGTTGAGCTTGAATGCTATGTTCCTGAAGGTTGCTCCTGTTGGTGAGGTGAATCGCAGCCCCCAAAAGTTGTGTTTTTTGTATCCTGCTTTTGAGTGATGGAGATGGGGTGCCTTCTGATGTCTCTTTTGCCTATGAGTGTCTGACTGATTCCTGGTTGTAAAAAGGTTTGGCAATATCAGAATGCTCCTAAAAGAGGATCTGCTCTGGTGATGGGAGTATATAACGCTTTGCAGTCTCCGGCATGTTGCAGCTGCTTTCACCGTGAGCGTCATTCTGAGGTGTCCCTGCAATCGCATGAACTCCAATAGATGCTCTTCAGGATGTGAAACGTAGGCTTCTGACCGGTTGGTGTTGGTGTTACAGTGCTGTTTGATATGCAGACCCTGAGGGCGGAAGTGGTTTGAGACCTGTCAGACAGGTCAAAAGTGACAAAGGTTTACAGAAACATAGCCTGGGATAACAAAGCCAATAAGCAATCCACTCGGCCTGTGGCAACGCATCACGATCGTTCGACGAATAAGTTTAGGTTTGCGTCGTCTACAAGATACACACGCGGCGTCAGCGGAAAGCTGTGTCGGAGAAACGCACAGAAGTTCCGGCAGCATTCACCATGCCTGATGGAGCAGCAGGCACTGCAAGTGTCGCACATGATGCAAGCGGAAAAACAGTAGTTCACCGTGGAGGCTGCCACTGCGGAGCAGTGAGGTGCGAAGAAGCAGCAGGCAGCAGCAGTAGCAGCAGGAGCAGGCAGCAGCAGTAGCAGGCACACAGGCGGCAGCAGCATCAGCAACGCCTGTCAGACTACCAGCCTATCAGGCGCACGTTTGTTCACTGCAACGTCTGCTGTGCTTGCAGGTTTGAGGTGCGTGAAGCAGCTGCTGGTTGCAGGCCTGCTTGCAAGCCAATGGCCAGGCCAGCAATGCCCATGGTGTGGCACTTCGTAATGTATGCAGTGGCTATGCTTGCCAGTACTTCACTTGCTTGTAAGGCTTGAAAATCTCCCCTTCACCTTCCCTTTCCCTCTTTAAAACCGACAGTTTGAAGCGCCAGCAGACCTCATCGCCTGGGACTGCAACTGTGAGTGCCGGCTGCTTCTCGTGCAGCACAGACAGTAAGCTCAGCAGCGCATCACTTGATGGCAGCGCTGCTGGGCCATACTGCACTGGGTGCCATGATGCAGCATTTGCCCAGCAGCTGCCTAGCGTGCACCTGAGATGCAGCTGCTTTAAAATTAGCTGCTTTGAAATTAGCTTCACACGGTCTTCCTTGCAGCACAAGCACTCCAGCACATGCATCATGCAGCATCTGCTCAGCAGCTGTCTCATGTGCACCTCAAATGCAGCTGCTTTCAAATCAGCTGCTTCACATGGCTTCCCTTGCAGCACCGGCACCCCAGCACATGCAGCAGAACCATACCTACTTGCTCACCGCTGTATGAAAATGGCACTGTGCTAAGAACAGCAACAGCCCTTGCGGCCTGCTGCTGTTTGCCCCTGCAGGCAGCATATGCGCCATGAAGCGCAACACACACACCATCGTGCCGGGCTCTGCATTCAAGCTGCTGGCTGGAGAAGACAACCTGTCATGCTACCAGGTGTGTGCTGCAAGGCCACTATGATGATGGTCGTTGGTCACAGGAGGGGCAGCAGCATGAGCATGCAATGGGGCGGGAGGCAGCAAAGCAGTGGCAGTTTCATGCTCAGCAGGTGGTTCACGGTGTTGGCCACACATCCGCAGGGTTCTCTCCTGCAGTGCCATGCAGCAGCAGCAGCAGCAGCAGCAGCAGCAGCAGCAGCAGCAGCAGCAGCAGCAGCAACAAATAGGGCCAGCCAGGTCGTCGCACCAGCTCCTTTTGCCTGTCTACCTGCTTTACTACCCATCTGTGATGTTGATTATGCCAGGGGTCGTATTACAAGATGCGTGCTGCTGCTGCTGCTGCTGCTGCTGCCGCTGCTGTTGCCGACGTCTTCTAGCCACTCCCGCGCATTATCCACCAAACACGACAAACCACTTATTCTGCAGAACCTGCGGCATCTGCAGCTACTAAACCGTCTGACGCACGTGCTGCCACTGCTGCTGCTGCTGTCTCAAACCATTTGCCATGCAGTTTGGCACCAACACAGCACGCCACTTGTTCTGCAAGACCTGCGGCATATGCAGCTACTACGTGCCCCGCTCCAACCCTGACGGAGCAGCAGTAACAGTGCACTGCATAGACCCGGGCACAGTTGCCAGCGTGACGTTGAAGCAGTACGATGGCCAGAATTGGGAGGCCAGCTACCAAGCAACGGGGATACAGGCGGCCAGCAAGCCTGCGACGGGCAGCTAGCAGCGGCTGTGGTGCTGAGTGATGCATCTGCATGCAGTCAGGCATATGGTGCCCACTCTCCCTGTCCCGCCTGTAGACAAAGCATCTGCAGCAGCAAAGGCATCTACAGGGCCTGCGTATGCCAGGTCAGCATTCAGCCACTTGTTTGTTACTTACAAATTGTCGTTTATCTTTTGTAACACATACTCCAACCACAAGGCAAGCACCGGTGCAGCACATTGCTGCTGTCTGAATGGAAAGGTGTTGTGTGTGCACTGCTGCACCGTTGCACTGCATTAGTGCACGAGCAAGAGCTTTGTTCAATAGCACAACGCAAACTTCACCAAACCTCAGCTAGAAACAACTTCACCGGCCTGCGGCCAGGATCTATGGTCCTAGTTCACCCCACTGTTTTGTACAAATTAATTCACGCGGCGTGCAGCTGCTACGGCCAGGCTGCTGCCCGATACTATGCATTCCAGTGGATATTGGCACAATGTGGCCAGTGTTAAAGTGCAGGCATTGGCTGTGGCATGAGTTGCAGCACCTGCACAAGCCCGGCATGCTTTCACAACTATGTCGCACTGGAAAAAAAGTGCAGCTTGCCACACACATGCTAAACGTTGCACTGTGCAGCTAGCCTGGCCCCAGCAGGCTTTCTGCTGAAATGGCACAAGCCCAGCAGCGGCACTAGGCGCAGCCCAACCGCACTGTGCGATGCGTGCTGTGTCATCACCACGACAGCTTCCCTGCTGAAAGGGGCATGCAGCAGCTGCTCGCAACACATCCATGGTCCTCGACACATATGCATCTTGGCAGTGCAGCAGTACAGCAGTGCACTGCGCATACAGCTACGCAAGCCATCAACCATAAGCAGGGCCCGGCATGGCCGACATTGGGTTCAGCAGCAGCAGGAGCAACAGCAGCGGTTGTTGTGCCCAGCCTACAGCCCATAACAGAATACAAGCCCACAATACATTCACATATGTTGGGCACAGCAGTGGCAGCAGCTGCAGTTGCAGCTGCATCATAAGACATCTTGTTATGTGACACGTGTGCAAAGCTGATGTTGGCAGCTGGGGCACGTGATGTGCTCTGCCAACGCACTCACAAGGCTGCAACCCATGACAAACAAGCAAACGGATGGTGGCACATATCGCAGGACACGTGGGTGAGAGTGCTGCCATGAATAAGCTTACCGAAGCATCAGAGTTGAATAAATAATACCAAGATCATATCGAATCCTGGTGGCCTCTGCAGGTGCATCAATCAGCAGAGGGAGGGCCCGCAGCTACTGTACATGCACGCATGTGCGTGCTACAGCAAAGCAACGGCCAGAATATGCCACCAATCGCTGTGCCCTGTACACGCTACAAACTTGAACACACGCACACAGGTTGTGCCATGTGCATACTACACACTTCATCACATCTAGTTCCTTGCATATCTCTGCACATCTGCATCAGCAAGCGCGCCCAACGTCACACAACTCAGCATTGCGCTGTTTGCTCAGAATGCTGCAACTCTCCAGCCCAGCAGCTGTGTATGTCACCACCTGTTGTCAAACCACACAGGCCTGTGGCGCAGATACCCACATACCAAATCATTGGCAGAGCTGCCAGCTGCTGGGCCAGTCCTTGTACCAACCTTGGAGAAAAGCTTCTAAGCAGCGCCTCACACGGACGTTGCTCAGCTGCTGGCCTCATTCACTCGTGCAGCGTTGAAGCACCACACTTTATCTTTACACTGAACCGCACCTCACACCCAAGTGATCTCCACATCATCAGCAGCAACGACAATCGTACCCTTCACGCCACGTGCCCTGGCAGCCCCCGTCACCGCACTGATCACGCTCGTGTCTGCTGCAGCACCCATAACCCTCCTGGGCATTACCACACTCGCCACACCATATGCTGCTGTTGTGGCCTCGGATGTAGCAGTAACCGTCATTGTCAAATCAGGCCGTCCTGGTTTGCGCTTTGTTGTTGTCACTGTGATTTGAACTGCCGCCCCTGCGACCGGCTCCCCCTGGCGGCTCAGCAGCACGCTAATGGTGGGCCGCACGCTTGCAGGAATGTTGTTATCGTTGACCAGAGGCTGGATGGTCAAACTGTCGTAGTTTGACTGAGCCAGGACAGCTGCAGCTGCTGCTGCTGTCTCCTCAGCGCCAGCAAAAGCAGCGGCAGCCGCACCACCAGAAAAGGCTGAAGGGATAGCTGTGGTGGTTAGGGAGGGCTTGCACTGGTAGTACCACTCGCTGCTGCGCATACAGGCCGCACCCGACAAGCAGCAGTAGCCCTGCAGCAGCAGCAGCACACATCAAAGCAACGTTAGAGCTGCCGTCATTCGTCAATCGCAAGCACAACGTGAATCTGGAGGCAACATGCCTGCTGAGCTCGACACGCTGGATTCTGCAAGTGATCAACAGGGCTGCGCTGATAACCGCCCAGTTTGCGCCAGCTATCTCTCAGTTGATACGTCTCGTCTGCGCCGCAACCACACACGCATGGATGGCAGCAGTGGCTGCCCAACTCACCGCCCACTGAGCATCCAGGCACTTGCCAGCAGCAGCCACGTCATGGTCAAACAAGTGTTGTTGAACATGTCAGCAACGGCAGCAGCTGTGCCACTCACCGCCCACTGGGAGTCCAGGCACTTGTCAGCAGCAGCCACATCAGGAGGGCAGCCGCTCCCGCCTCCACATGCAGCCCACAGCGGCAGCGGCTTACTGCAGCTGCCGCCTGGTGGGGGCGGGGTGGGTGAGGGAGGCGGCTGCGGCGCGGACTTGTCTTGACTGCACATCCTGCAAGCCGGAACAGTAAATAGTAGTTGCACATATAGCAGTTAGCAGTTTGATGTGACGATGGGACGGCTGTGGTGCTGACTTGTCTTGACTGCACATCCTGCAAGCCGGAGAGGTGGCAGCACATGCAGCAGGTCAAAGACGGGCTGCGGCGACAGCGATAGTGTACGCCGTGCCACGAGTCAGCAGCAGCAGTGCGTGCATGTGCCAACAAATGTTTTTGCCAAAGCATCATGTGTGCACCCTGCAGCATGTCCAGCGAAGGGATTCATCACAGCACAAGCACGACAACCTCACGCACCACAAGCAAAAACACAGGCAGCTCAACTTGCAGGCGCCTGCTGCATGAATCGCCACACTTACCAATACCAAGCATTGTCGCGTGTGCACTTGAGCCCGCTCGCACAGCACGTCCCTGCCCACGGCGCATTTGCGCAGCCCGCGCAGCCCACACAGCTACAGCTCTGCTGCCGCTCCATTGGGGCGCGGGGCCGATGGCGTTGATGCTATGGCTTGATGGATAACATGATGATGATGACAGCTACAGCTCAACACCCAACTACTCAGCAGATCACTCACCCAGTACCATGCGTTGTCGCGTGTGCACTTCAAGCCGCTTGCGCAGCACATCCCAGCAACACAGCAAAGACATCAGAGCATGCAGCAAGCGCCTGCTATCTTTACATTGACTCACCAGTACCATGCGTTGTCCCGTGTGCACTTCAAGCCGCTCACGCAGCGCGTCCCCGCCCACGGTGCATCCCCGCAGCCCCCTCAGCCCACACAGCTACAGCTTAATAGCCAACTACTCAGCAGTTCACTCACCAGTACCCTGCGTTGTCGCGAGTGCACTTCAAGCCGCTTGCGCAGCACATCCCAGCAACACAGCAAAGCAGCCACAGCATGCAGCATGCACCTGCTGTCTGTACATTAACTCACCAGTACCAGGCGTTGTCGCGTGTGCACTTGAGCCCGGCCGCGCAGCACGTCCCCGCCCACGGCGCATCAGCGCAGCTTGCACAGCCGTCCCTGAACCCTCCGCACTGCTGAAAGGCCTGTGCTGTTGTTGTGCAGCCGCCAGATGGTGGCGGCTGAGGAGTAACAACAGGCGGGCTGGGAGGGGGGGAGGGTGATGGGGAGGGGTGGGTGATGGTGGGTGATGGGGATGGGGTTGATGGTTTAGGGCTGGGGCTGGGGCTTGGGGATGGGCTAGGGCTTGGTGATGGAGATGGGGACGGGGATGGGGAGGGGACAGGTGGTGGGGATGGCTGGGGGGTGACTGGGCCTGTAGCAGTGAGCAGCAAAAGGGGTGGACACAGTAGGTGACGGTACAAGGGTGACCAGGGGCCAATTGCAGCAAGCAGCAAGCAGCACAGGATAATAGGCTCAGACTGGTCAGGACCCCAGTCTTGATACTGCATGATGCATTGGTGCTTTGGCTTACAGCGCACCAGCAGCCCGGCCTGCTACCGACACACAATCAGCCGTCTCTGCATCCAACACCCCACAGTTGGTCTCCCTCACCCCACTGCACTAAACCTAAACCTCAAGCCTCACTCACCAGCGCCGCACGCTGCCAGCTGTCCAGCAGCAGCATACTGCGCCAGGCCAGCAGCAGCACCAGTGAAGCCTGCATTGTAATCCAGCGCCACCTCACTGCGCTGGTAGTCAGGCCGCAGGTCTGGGTAGTTGTCAGACTGATCGGGCCCTCCCACGATTGCTCCTGTGATGGTGATGAGCGCTGCATGGCTGTTGAAGAAGTTGGCAGAGGTGCAGCAGCCGCCAGCACCGACACCTGCGGCAGCAGCAGCAGCAGCAGCAGCAGCAGTGTGGACGTAGTGTTTGCTGTTGGTAGCATTGCACAGTGTGTCAAGCACATGCTTGGTTGCCTGCACTGATCTAGTCACAGGACACACACACAGCTGCCATGCACTGTGTGCCAGGCCATGTCACATGGTATATAGATAGTAGATACATAGAGAGTATCTCACCTTGCTCTCCTGCGCAGCAGGTGCCGCCATCGCTGGGGCTGCAGGGCTCGCTGTAGCGGGCGCTGCATGCCGACTGGCGGTGGTGTGGGCGCTGCGGCTGGCTGGGGCCGTAGCCAAGCACGTAGCTCTTGCCTGTTGCAGCAGCAGCAGCAGCAGCAGCAGCAGCAGCAGCAGCAGCAGCAGCAGCAGCAGCAGCAGCAGCAGCAGCAGCAGCAGCAGCAGCAGCAGCGGCGGAGGTGGCAACAGCAGCAGCAGCGGCAGCAAGGGCATGAGTGGCAGCAGCACACCGTGCAGTCAAGTGTAACAGTGCATGATGGGGTGCCTTGCATGACCGGGCTGATGGCAGAAGCTTGTGTGAAAGAACCGAGTGATGAAGCCAGAGTTGGCTGCGGCTGCCACATTGACTTTCAAGGTTCAGCCGTACAAAGCAGGTACATAGCTGAGGCAGTGCATTCTGAGAGCAGCTTTATTGCAACAAGTGCTGCTCGCACCTGTGCCGGGCAGGGAGCCTGTGATGTAGCGCATCTGCATGCGCGTCCAGCAGATGTGCTTCTGCCTGTTGCCTGGCTCAGCGTACTTGCCCATCAGCGCAGCGATGAACATCATGTTGCCGGTGTTGCGCAGCGTGCCCCTGCAGCAGCAGCAGCAGCAGCAGCCAAAACCATTAAACATCACCTGGACAGACAAACATGCGCACAATAGTAGACTGCACGCCACATGCGACCTTGAATTATTGCGTGACAGCGGTCCACTGGCACAACACATCCATCGGCGCGGTCCCTCCCAAACCACTGCCTCAGGCCAGGCCATTGAGGTAGCAGCACACCTATAAGTAACAAGTAACAATTCGAATAGTAACATTGCTGCGGCGTTACCCACCAGTCGCTGTAGTAGGCCAGGCCCTTGGGGGTGTAGCACACAGCAGAGTAGGCGGGCTTGGGGCAGGCGCTGCTGGTGTCCTGCAAGGCGACAGCACAGTAGCACACACACGTCAGACACAATGCTAAAACACCACTCCGCATTGAATCACATATCAGCTGCCGTGCGGCCCAACACACCTGTATGCTGCTGCTGCGCCACCCCTGCAACTTCAAGTTGCAGGCTGCAAGGCACGGTTGCATGCTGCTGCAACTTCATGCACTACGCCTGCAAGTCATGGTTGCATGCTGCTGCAGCGCCACCTCTGCAAGAAACACAGCCACCTCAAAGCCTTTCATGTGATGCTTGTCATGCCAAACAAGCCGGACGAAGTAACACATGGCATTCGACCCCATACCTCTCACTTTGCGAGCAGGCCGGTCTCCAGGTAAGCCTTGGCAGCAGGCTAGCATGCGGTGCTTGTCATTTCACATATGTAACACATTCTGTTCAACACGCGGCGTCCCACTCCCGCAGGCTGTTTTCCAGATAGGCCCTGGCAGCAGGTGCCTGCAGGCCCATGCTGGAATGCGGTGCTTGTCTTTTCAAACGAAGTAGCACATGACCCCGTACCTCCCACTTTGCCAGCAGGCCGGTCTCCAGGTAGGCCCTTGCAGCAGGCTAGCATGCGGTACTCGTTACTTTTGTAACATAACACATGCTTTTTCACCACGTACCTCCCACTTTGCCAGCAGCCCAGTCTCCAAGTAGGCCCTGGCAGCAGGTGCCTGCAGCCCCATGCTGGCCATGAGCACAGCAGCACCAGGCAGCACACTGTCCCAGTCATTGCCCAGGCTGTACTGGAAGCCTCCGGTGACAGCATCAGTGAAGTACTTCTCTGCAGGCAGTACACACAAAGGCAGTACAGTCGAGGCCAGTGCAGCAGCAGTACACTGTCACAGTCGTTGCCTAAGCGTGTATTGGAAGCCTCCAGTAACGGCATCAGTGAAGTACTTCTCTGCAGGCAGTACAAATGGTGCAGTGATGAAGGCAGTACAGTATAATTCGGCACAGCAGCACCAGGCAGCACACTGTCCCAGCCGTTGCTCAGGCTGTACTGGAAGCCCCCAGTGACAGCATCAGTGAAGTACTTATCTGCAGGCAATACAAAGTATTTGCAGTGGCAACAGCAATACAGTCAGGGCTAGCACAGGAGCCAGCAGTGCTGAGCAGGAAGCACCCACTGTCTGCAAATTGCCTTGTCAACCAGGAACTGTGGCACTCAACATCACGGTTGCCGCCAGCGTAGCCATTGTGCGCTTCACACCAAAAGTAGTAATTGATATTGCAAACGATCACTCCGACAGTTCGTGCACTCACCTGCTTTTGCGCAATAGGAGGCATCGTACTTGCACATCCAGGCTGCCGCCCAGGCCAGGTGGGCCAGGTAGCCGTTGGATGCATACGTGACGTAGGCCTGGAACACACCCGGTGGCGTCACCCAGCTGCAGTCGCACAAGAACATCGACAGAGTACATATCAGATGCGTCGACAACAGCAAACGCATTGCAAAATGCAAGTCGAGTACATCAAAGGTGTGTGTGCCAGTGATGCCAGCAACTGCAACGCCTACAAGAACAGCAACATGGCGGCCTCCAGATGCATGTTACACAGCTGACGGCTGCCGCTTCAGCCTCAGCAGTGCTCAGAAGCACGCAAATACAAGCATGTGCTGCTGCTTGCTGCCTGCCATCCCTGCAACTCACTTGCTCTTGTAGGCCTCCGCAAAGGCAAAGGCCTGCTGCGCGCGCTTGAACAGCACAGCAGCATACGCCGCATCGCTGGCATTCCTGAACAAACTAGCTGCCGCAGCGAAGGCAGCAGCATACTCTGAGGCCACATCAGCGCCGCCTGTTGCTGCTGTCACGGTGTACACCTGGCGCGTTTTCGTGTCGTGCTCGGGGCGCCCAAAGTAGCTGTGGTCGCTGCTGTCAGCGAGCTGTACAGGCGGATGTACAGGCGAGCAGGCAAGCAGCAGCACCAACAGCAGCAGCAGCAGCAGCAGCAGCGAGAAGTCAAGCACCCAATGCAGCTGTGGTTGCCGCTGTCGGGGAGCACACACGTGCCAGCATTGTAGCTGGCCTAAGCTGAGGCACGGAATAGACAAAGCCCATGGACTTGGAGGTAATCCTGAGTGCTGAGTGATGCCTGTGAGCTTCAGCCAGATGCATGGCTCCAATCTGAAGATACATCATTAATCACGTTGTGTCACATGCATCTGGCTGAAGTTCACAGGCATCGCTCAGCACTCAGCATTACCTCCAAGCTGTGCCAGGGCTTCTTAGAAGTGTCATTTGCAAGCACACCACGCAGCCCACCATGGCTAGCAGCAAGCCTCACCTGGCCCACAAACACGTTGGCTGAGGGTGTGTCTGATGCAGTCACATGCGCCTTCATCAGCCAGTCAGTGCCCCACCTGCACCAGCAACAACAACAGCAATGCCAGCAGCAGCATTATTAGCTGGGGTGCTGCGCCTGCATTTGTTTTTTGCTGCTGTGGCTGTGCAGCGTATGCGGACAGCAGCTGCCTGTGACGCCGTGGACGCATAGTATGCCATAGCATTACAGCAATGTGCTGCCGCCACCGCACAGAGACACCCACAGATGCTCTTGTAGGAATTGCTGGCCTGCTGGCGTACTAGCGGAGTGTGTGCGTGGCACTGATACAAAGATGTAGTAGCACCACACACTTGGCAATAGCTGCATCAACCTGAAATGCATACTGCAGCTCCTGCTGCGGAGCTGCGTGCAGCAGCAGGTGCCAGGCGCTCACCTGATCGCATTCAGTGCACTAAACACGTGTGTAAGGCAGCTGGCCGGCTGCATCGTAGGCAGGCCTGAGCTCCATGGCACTCCAAGCAGTTGCTATCACGGTGCTGTGCATCATACGTTGTTGGCTCTTTGCTCACCTGATCACGTTGCTCACCTGATCACGTTGCTCACCTGATCACGTTGCTCACCTGATCACGTTCAGAGCGTAGGGCAGCTGGCCGGCTGCATCATAGGCAGGCCTAAAGCCCACCAAGCAGTTGCTATGGCAGTGCTGTCTAAAGTCATTTTTTTGCTCACCTGATCACGTACAGAGCGTAGGGCAGCTGGCCGGCCGCATCATAGGCGGGCCTGAACTCCAAGGCACTCCACGCAAGGTTGGCCAGCGCCCAGCCGAGCGGCAGCGGGCACTTCAGGTAGTCTGCAGCACAGCACATGCGGCACACATGACGCAGATAAGTTGTAGACTTACACCGCCGCGCTAACATAACATAACAGCTTTAGCAGCAGCAGCCCGCCGCCCGCCTGGGCCTGCAGAGAGCCTACAGTACTGGCGCTTTGGTTGCAGCATCTTGCACTACGCCCTCTGATGGTGCTGGGAAGTGCACTGGTATCAGCTTACAGAGTAAGGCAGCTGTGCCAGTGGCACGTGATTGGCCCACTGCTACAGTACTGCAGTAGCTGATGACAGCTCTTCTGTGGGTGCAGCACGTGCACACAGCACTGGAACCTACTACTGCTGCTGCTGCTGCTGCTGCTGCTGCTGCTGCTGCTGCTGCTGCTGCGGCTGCCTGAACCCCACCCACCGCCAGCATCGTAAAACCCTCCAGCCAGGTCTTTGTTGATGGGTGCCCCATCATTCAGGTGGCCACTCTTTTTCCAGCCGCCTGGCTTGCTGGCCAGCAGTCTGTTCCAGGCTGGCAGGCTGCCGCTCATCTGGCCCTCATAGAAGAGGAAGCTATTGCCTAGCAGCACGCTGTAGTCGTCCTCTGCTTGTGCCTGCAAACAGGGAGGTATATGTGTATATAGTAACATATAAACATATATGTTGCTGTGTGAGCAAGTAGGGTATGTGTGAGCCAAGAAGCAACAGCAGCAGCTGCCGCAGCAGGAGTCTGGTGCAGGTGCAGCTTGCAAGACGCATGCAGCATCAGCTTGCAGCAACTACAGGTGTTTAACCACGTATCTGTACGTTATCAAACGTCTGCTGAATCGCGACTTGGAATGCTAAGTTCTTCCTGGGTGAACTTGCTACACCAGACTGTTAACAGGAGGTGACTGAACATGCATCAGCCGGCACCGCGCAAGGCAAACGAGAGCCGAACATATCAAAATAAAATAGTAATATATGGTTCTAGTACGTTAGGCATGTACTCACCGATCCAAACGCAAGGAGCAGCAGCATAAACGCTGCTGCGTATTTCGGTGTTGTATTCATTGTGCGCTCTGTTGCTTGCGCCTCTTGTAAACTCCTCCTGGAACTCTAAAGTTGTAATTGAACCAGCTCTGAAGCACTTTATGATGTGGCAAACGGCCTTTGCATGTTTGATGCAGCTGCCCGCCCTGAGACTTCCACTTTGTTCTGGCTACGGTACAGGAAAGTCTTATGCTTTGAAGTAGCGCTCAATTAGCTTAACTACTGCGTATAGTGATGTTTGATGCGGCACACGGCATCTGGGGTGGCAATAGTTTTTCTGGTTGGTACCAGATCGTTTCGTTTGGCGGCACTGTCAGAACCTGCGTAAACTGACGTCCAGCAGGCCAAGGACTGTCAAAATGTTCGTGAAACTGATTTGAATTGATGTTCGAATGCAAAATCACTCGAATTCACAGCTAACGTTCGCCTTGCAGAGCCTTACATGGCATAGGATTACTAGGATCTGTCAAATGACAGCCTAGCAGGTGATCGTGAGCAGTGCTGTGCAGCGTGTTGTCAACCTTTAACACTAAATCATAATATTGAATACAACAGCATAGGCGTTCAAGTCGGCGATTGCACTGCGGCTCAACAGCATCACCCAGCAGTAGTATTGGCAGCAGCACCAGTGTCAGCAACTTGCAGCAGCATTTTGCGCCGCTGCTGCTTTACATCAACCTCTCCACACTCATGTCCAAGGAACAGTTACAACAGCCTTTCTGACACACAACAGCAACACCACACAGCATGCAGCATAGTTATGCCTCCTCAGATTGAAAGATAGGGCGCACCAAGCAGCTTGCAACTTGCTGTGTGCGCAGTCTTCCAGCAACATCGCAAACCGAAACATGCTGTGCCACACCAGCCTTCTGCACGAACTCACCACAAGAAAAAGAGCAGCCACCTAGCTAAGCACTGTTGTCAGCAAAGTGTTTCAGCGCCAGCAGCGCCCGCCGTGCTTCTGCTGCCGCTGCTGCAGCAACAGGCTCTCCACAGCCAGCAGCGCTGCAAGCATCAACAGCACGCTGCAGATAGCTGCCAGCAGCACGCACCACGTCACCAGCAACAGCAGACTGCTGTGCAGTGCTGCTGTACTGCTGCGCTGCTGCTGCCAGCAGCACCTGCCGCCCTGCAGGAGTGCTCACAAAGCCTGACAGCAGCTGCACTACAAGACAGTCAGCCACAGCAACACTGCCGCCGCAGCTGCTGCTGCCGCTGCTGGCTCGACTGCTTGTCTTAATGGTACCATCTGCAGCTACTGCAGCACCTGTTTCTCCGGGCACCTCTTCCTTCAGGCACCCTCCTGCACCATCACCCTCTGATCGCTGCTGCTGTTGCTGCTGCTGCTGTTGTTGTGACAAGTGAGCGGCATGCTGCTGCAGGTGCAGCAGCAGCTGCTGCAGCAGTCCGCTATCAGCTGCCGCCTGCCGCAGGGCCCTGCAGCTCTTGGCATTTGCACTCAGGCGGTGCCACCAGCCCATAGCTGGGTCAGCCAACAGCAGCTGCTCTGCTAGGCAGACAGCAGACTGCTGCGGCTGACTCATCTCCTGCTGCTGCTGCTGTGGGTGCTGTGAGTGATGTTGCTTTTGCAGCAATGGCTGCAGCAAGACATCGACAAGTGAGCTGCAGAGCTGCTGCGCTGCCTCAGTATCCAAAAAGTGCCACTGCCGGGCCAGTTTTGACAGCCCAACCACCAGCAGCTGCACCACACTGCGGGGCCACATGCAGCACCCAGCAGCAGCAGCAGCCCCAGCAGCTGCCGCTGATCCTGTAGCAGTGCGACCTACTGCTGCTGCTGCTGCTGCTGGAGGTGCCTGCAGGCAGCTGTTATCAGCAGCAGCAGCAGCAGCAGCAGCAAGCAGGGACACCAGCAGCTGTGCCAGCGGCTCGGGATTACAGTCCAGCAGTTCCGGAGCCAGCTGCTGCAGCAGCAGCTGCTGCGCTGCTGCTGCCGTGTCTGTGCTGGTACTCGCCAGTAGCTGCGGCAGCAGCAGCAGCAGCGGCTGCCATGCCTGGCAGTTGATGATGCAGAAGCTGGGTATGCTGGGGTGGGTGAGCTGCTGCAGCAGTGAGAGTACAGTGCTGGGGTCCTGCGCTGCCACCTGCAGTGCCAGGGAGTGCAGTGATAGGCCATCGGCGGTACAATCCAAGTTGAGAAGGTGTTTGATTGTGCAGGTAGGGAATGCTGGAACAACAGTCACGACTGCAGAGACAAGATGCTGCCATCTGCAGATGAAGTTCAGTGGCGGACGATACAAATAAAACAGGCCAGCCACAATGGCGCGCAAGCACCACCACCTGCACCACACTCCTGGTCCTTGCAGGGATTCATCACTGGCTGCATACAAGGCTTGCTGTTACAGCTGTGCCTCACGCTCCCAGCACCACCCCAGCCGCCACAGACTACCACACAGAACAGCTGGTGTGTACAGAGACTGCTGCACACAAAGCACCAGTTGCAACCCCACCAGTGCATACATCAGTTGTCTCTATGGTTTAGTGAAAGTAGTTAAGTAAAGTAAAATGGATGTCTAGGGCTCACCAGTTCTGCCACAAGGTCTTCTACTGCTGGTGCATCAGGTTCGTCATCAAAACTCGCATCATACAATTTGAACCAAGAGCCTGCTGCTGCGTCTGCTGTTGCATTGGCTGCTAGCTCCGTGTCACTGCCACTCTCGAAGGAGAGTATTTGAGCTTTGGAGTCTGCTAGATCGTGCCTGCCCATTGTGTTTGACTGTACTGCAGTTGCTACTGCTGTCTGCTGCTGCTGATCTGGCGCTGTGACAGTCTCTGCACCACAGCTGACCGGCAGCATGGTGAAGCTTGAGTATTGGGAAATGTCAAACTGATGGAGTAGTGGCAGATTGATGGTTTTCAACGTGCCTGCCCTGCAGGCCAAAACAGTGGACAGCAGCAATAGGCTGTGGCTTCCACGGTGTGCAAACGGATGATTGCTCTTGTATTGTTGCACACTGTTTTTTCAGCCAGGTCTTGCGAGTGCTACATTTGGATTGGCTGCTTCGTACGCCTTGAAACCGTGTCATGACACAATGTCTTTGACAAGCGGGCTCCGACGTGAGAAACGAGCGATCCGCAGGTCAGTCATTGTTTGCGCTCTAGGAGATGCCGTACTGAGCCCTCAGAAGCTACTCGGGCAAACTGCACAGCCCTTCGCACCTGTACAGCAGCAGAGACGGTGTACAGACAGCACCATGTTGGGCCAAGTCATTAAGGCGACATACAGGCGCATACACGGCAGTCAGGCAGCGCATTACACCAAGTAAACTCAATGGTGATGATGTGTTCGTGATGCTGTCGCTGGGGCATCGATGTGATAAGCATTGTTTGTGCCTGCAGGCTGCAAAAGCCTGGGCTGCTGTTAGGTCTTGGTGGGCTGGCAGCAGCAGGACTTGCGCTGCAAGTGTCAGCAGGTGACTGCTAATGAACATAACTTGCAGTCAGCCGCAATTGATCATCCATGCAGATCCAGATAGCTTGAGCCAGATGGCTGTGATTGCCTGTTGATACCCCTGCACACCCAGGACACATGCTTTCCTTGCATGCTGCCAACACGCACATTGTATCAAGCTCACATTTCAATGCATTCCACATAAGATCCTGTACCACCAGGTGCACCAGCTTTCACAGCAATGCATCAAAAGCAAGCCAACAACAGCTCAAACAAACCCTTGTGCCTCTGCAGATGCCCCCGACAGTGCTGATGATGGTCAGCTGCCAACAGACGAGCTGGCATGCCGCATCGACGCAGCAGCACCGCGCCGCCCCACCGTGCTTGTCGCCTGCGGCAGCTTCAACCCGCCCACCATCATGCACCTGCGCATGTTTGACCTGGCCACGGCAGCACTTGCACAGGTAGGCACATTGATCAAGTCAAGGATACGCTAATTGGCTAGCACTGGTGTTCCTGACACATTGCCTGTTGCTTTCCTATTGCTTGAGAAGCTGCCCCCAGCAGGGATTAAGGTACAGGCACCTGCGCATGTTCGACCTGGCCACAGCAGCGCTGGCACAGGCACAACTTTCTAAGTGTGTATGCTGGCTGGCTGAGCGCTGGTATGTTAGTTACAGTGCCTGTTGCTGTCTTGGTGCTTGAAATGCTTCCCCCAGCAGGGTTATGTCACATGCACCCACACATGTTTGACCTGGCCACGGCAGCGCTGGCACAGGTGAACACACCAGACACACCAGCTGGCTAGCACAGATGCTCCACATGCAGTGCCTTGTGAACCTGCGTATGCAAACATGTGTTTGACCTGGCCACGGCAGCGCTGGCACAGGTAGACACATTGAACACGCTAGCTGGGTAGCGGTTGAGTTCTACATAAACTGACCTGTTGCTGTCCTATTGCTTGAGATGCTGCCCCAGCAGGGATGAGTCACATGCATTGCTGTAGCTGCTGCCCGGGAGCGCACACCATGTTTCCTTGCTAAATGACTTGAGTAGATCATGCGTATGCGCAGGCAGGGAAGCAGTCAGCACAAGGGCGCATTTGATGCAAGCATTACTGCGTGCGCCCACCTATGTAGGGCGTACAGCTCTGCTTCTGCCCAGGCATCCAGCAATGGAACTGCACAACGCAGCATTGCAGCAACATACCAGTGCAGACATGCAAGGACTCGCCTCGCGGGTCCTCGCGCTGTCATGACCTTTCCAGCCCTTTTGCTCCCGTCCTGCACTGCTTCCATCCTGATCCCACTGCTGCTGCAGCGCGGCTATGATGTTTGGGGCTGCTACATGTCGCCTGTCGCTGATGCATACGGCAAGAAGGGCATGTGCGGGTGCATTTTACAACGCCATCACTGCCTGCACTGCTGTTGCTGTCCAGCAATCAGAAATTGCACAACACAACATTGCAACACCACGCAAGCTGAAACATGCAAACTTCCACCTCCCAACTCGCAGCTCTGCCGCCACCTCCTAACCCCCTGCTGCTTTGTCATCCTGTGCTGCTTCAATCTTGATGCCACTGCTGCTGCAGCGCGGCTATGACGTCTGGGGCTGCTACATGTCGCCTGTTGCTGATGCATACGGCAAGAAGGGCCTGGCGCCAGTGCAGCAGCGGCTGCAGATGTGCCGGCTGGCAGCAGCAGACACATCAAACGTGATGGTGGACAGCTGGGAGGCGACACAGCCAGGCTACACACGCACGATCCAGGTGCGACTGTATCACCCCGCCGGTTGTCCACCAGTGGGCCATTGCACGATGCCAATCAAGCATACACTGGCATGTGCCAGTTATTGTGAGGGCTTGCGAGCTGCATGATTGGCGGGTTCGCGTCTGTCGCCAGTCGACGGTATGTAACTGTTGCAAGTGCACCTGCCGCACAACTGCCTGCATGCACGCTCATCTACCTGCCTGCTTGCCTGCCCACCCACCCGCCTGCAGGTGCTGCGGCATGTGTCGGATGCGCTGGCAAGCTGGATGCAGCAGAACAGCCACTGCAGCCACGCCAGCCAAGCACATGCTGCTAGGCTGGCAGCAGCAGCAGCAGCATCAAGAGGAAGCAGTGCACCGCCAAGCAGCAGCACCAGCAAAGCACCAAAGCAGCCGGTCGCCACAGGCAACGACAGCAGCAGCAGCACCCCTGCCGCTGCAGCCACACCTGCAGCAGCAGCAGCAGCAGCAGCAGCACCGCTGCCGCGGGTGATGCTGCTGTGTGGAGCTGACTTGCTGGCCACTATAGCCGAGCCGGGGTTGTGGGTTGAGCCTGACGTCATTTTGAGGGACCACGGCATCGTGTGCATCTGCAGGCAGGGCACTGATGTTGAACAGCTGCTGCAGCAGCCAGGCAGCCTGCTGCATCAGTACAGGTGGGCTGGGTTATGGCGCCTGAGATGTGTTTGAAGGATGGTGTGCCAAATGTGCAGTTCATATGCAGAAGTCCTGCATTGATGCAGCGCCTTAGCATGCTTGGTGACTGGAGGCAGCCTGCTGCAGCTGTACAGGTGGGCTGGATTCCATGGTAGCTGAGGGATTCTCAATCACATCACATGCATGCTGTTGTAGTGACTGCTGCCTCATCACTGGCCAGGCACAACAGCGTCCTTGTGGAGGAGCCGGTGCCCAATGCTGTGAGCTGCAGCACAGCGGTGCAAGCGATTAAATTCAACTGCTCATGCATTGTTTGTTTGCTGTCGTGCAGGGACAACGTCATCATTGTGGAGGAGCCAGTGCCCAACAATGTAAGCAGCACAGCGGTGCGGCGGCTGCTGGCGCAGCAGCAGCCGGTGCGCTACCTGGTGCCAGATGCTGTCATTGCGTACATCAAGCAGCACCACCTCTACCAGCAGCAGCAGCAGCAGCAGCAGCGGGCGCAGGGGAAGTAGAGGAGCCTGCAAGCTTGCTGTTTGTTTGTGCATGTTGCAGTGCCTGACAGTCGTGTTGTCAGGCAGCAGTCATATAGCCACCGTGCCGCCACCACCACCAGCGGCAGTGTTGATAGAGTTGCTGCCAAGTACTATTGCACTTCACATCGTGGTTGCAGCGCCTTCTGTGTCGCGCCTACATGTTTTGGGTCAGTGTCCACACTCTGTGACATGTCACACTGTACAGAGCAGCAGGCGCCTTGCTGTTGGAGCAGTGTGTTTCGCTTTGTTTTGGGCTGTGTGCGTAGAACATCACTTTCCATGTGTATACAAATTTGCGGCTACGCATGATGGACACCTGCCGCTGCTCATTGCCTGGTAGTCTTCCTTGTGCATTGGCGGAGTTGTTCAACAGGAAGTTCTTTCTGTTTGGTTGCTGCACTGCCAGTGAGGGGATTGCCTAACCACATTGGGCTGGTTCCTGGATTGTGTGTTGTTATCTTTTCCTTGACTAGGTTCTGAGCTCCACACGTCACACAGAGAGAACCAAACTGTGCTTGCAGCTGCTGTGCTGCAGCAGCTGGCTGCCGCCCTGCAAGCACCTGCTGCTGCTGGCCTGCCTGGATCCTTCATGGCGCTGGAAAGCAGCGTGGTGACGCAGCTGGCTGGGGCCTGGTGCTGTGCGTATGACAGCTGCAGCAACATGGCAGGCATGAGTGACAAGCAGCTGGTGGGCGGCGTGAAATGTGTGTGTGGGCGCTGCAGGGTGGCTAGATTCTGCAGTAGGGAGTGCTTGGAGGCGGCGTGGCCGCAGCATAGGCCTGTGTGCAAGCGGCTGCGCAGCTGAACTTGGCAGCTGGCAGAACGTGCACAGTCACGTGCTATGAGTGCATCTAAGGAAGCGTGACGTAGTTGACTGAGTATCTGTTGCTGGTTTACGGGTGTTGTCGCGCAGTACGGTGATGCACGGCGTTCTGAGTGTTGTGTGACTGTAACAATCAAGGACTTACACGACAGCGTGAACTTTGCATGCATCTGTTCGCTGTAGTTGAGGACTCTGGACCAGCATAATGGTGTAAGTGCGGATCTCCAAATGCCAGGATGCCGATGAGGCTTTCCAGCAGGTACATCCTGCTGGTTCCTGTCCATCATTCTCGGATCATTGTAGGTGGGGTGCCGTTGCGCACCGCAGTAAGACGTCTCTGGATATAACATGAGAGATTTGGTGCTCAAAGGTGTGCAGTGTGTTTGTACGGTGCCCACTCTCCTTTTCTGGTCTCAGACCTGTGTTCAACCTGTTGTGGCTCATACCTGCGGAGCTTATGTGCCACAACGTGTTGGCACGTTATGGCACGTTCGTGCCGGGGCGTGGTTATGTCACATATGGGGGGGTGCGCGGACGTAAACGGCACAGGGCAGCTCGGTGAAGTGCAGACGCGAGTTCGATTCCTGGGGTAAACGCTTTGCCATCCAAGATGGTGCCAGGACCCACATGTAACTTTCCTCTCATCATTGTTGTTAACCCAGGACACTTCCATACCACATGTATTGGCAATTCTGTATGCGGCAATGTACTGCAGGTTCCAATGGTAGGCCTATGCACTAAAGCCTCAAGCCCACAAAAAGGATCCAAATACGGCTTATGGGGTCGAGGAACACTCTACTCAAAGCATTGCCGTCGATGTATAATGAAGGTCGCTAGTGGTGCCCCATAACAGCTCAACCTCCAATGCTTGCATGCAAAGAAACCTTCAAAGAAAAGCCACCGCTGCTGTCAAGCACTGCTGTCACAGCAGTGGCACAGCCCACTCAGCTGTCAACGCTTCCAACAACTCGTATGATGCTCTCATTGCTATGATTTGGTAATAGGACGATGATACCTTAGACATCACCTTGTTCTTGGTAAGAACACAGCTACTTTGCCGCCCTCAGCCGCAGGCACACCGGCTTGTGGTGCTTCGGCCACATCTTGACCTGGCAGCCCTTGCTGCAGTACCGCGCAACGCCGCAGCCGCTGCAGATGCAGCTCTTGCCCGCCACCAGCTGCCACTCACTGAGCTTGGCCATGTTGAAGCAGTCGGGGTTGCCGCAGAAGATGCGCACAGGGAACTCATCAACCACAGCAGTTGCCAGCTCCTGCAGCTGCTGCCAGCAGGCCTGCAGCTGCTTCTCCATGCTGGTGAACTTCACTGACGTGCTGCTGGCATTGTTGCAGACAAACGCCTGCAGCTGGTCTGCAGCTCTAGTGCCTTGGCAGTAACTTGGGCACGCATCGACAGCTGCTTTGCTGCTGCTTGCTGCTGCCCAGTGCCGCCAGACAGGCTGCTGCCTGCAGCAGCCTGCAGCTGCTCCCTCAGCCAGCGCACGGTGCACACAGCACTGTGCAGCAGCAGCACCAGTGGTGAGGTGTGCACAGGGAATTGAAGCAGCAAGCCACCCTGCGCTGCACCATGGCGCTGATCCAGCAAAAGTGCCTTTGCGCAGGGGCCCATCACACCTGACAAGCCTCCGCTAGAGCTGCGGTCTGCTGCAAGGGAGTACAGGGAACTGAATGCTGCTTTGATGACGGCCTGCCCTGGCTGCTGCAGCATCCAGGTGCCCAGGTGCAGCATGCACTTTGCAGCCAGGACAACCCAGTCTTTGGCTGGGTTTGCTGTGGATGCGCTGCTGCAGCTAGCGTTGCTGCTGACCCTGCTGGTGCTGCTTGTGCCGCAGTTGCTGTTGTTGCTGCCTTTCTTGCTCGCTGCTAGCAGAGCAGGCTTGTATTCAATCAGCATTGTTCCCAGCTTACAGCAGGCACCAGCTGCTGTTGCTACTGCTGCCAGTTCTGGCCACAGCTTGCCATCTGCTGGCTCCAGAGGAGCATCAAATGCTGCCCGTGGACCTTTTGCAGCTGCGAGCAGCTGCGCCAGCAGGGGTTGCTTGCTCAGCTGCTGCTGCTCCTGCTGCAGAACAGCAGATGCTGCCACACTCTTCACACAAGTGGACACCAGTGACGCCATGCTGCGTGATAGCTGCCCCAGATCCTGCTCACTGCCGCTGGCTGCTGCTTTCAAAGCTGCATGAGCCTGCTGTGCATTCTTGTTGTTGGGCGTCATGTGAGCATCCACAATTGCCTGAGCATCTTCAGCGCTGCCATCACAGGGGAAGGCGCCACTGAAAACCCCATGCACTGCTGATAACAGCGTGCGAGCAAATGTTGCATGTGATGCTGCACTGCGTACAACATGCACGCTGCTGCTGCCAGCTGAGCTGTCTGCAGCCCCTGCCTGCTGAGCTGTAGCTCCGCTGAGGGTTGCAGGTGTCCTGTGCAGGCCGCCCCTGAGACACAGCTCCATCATAGCTGCCCCCAGCGCAGGCTGCTGCATCATCACTGCCAGGTTCTGCGGCCCGCCTGCGGCACCGAGTTGGAAGCAGCGGGAACAGCAGCAGCAGCAGCAGAGGTAAGAAATCCAGAACCGTGCTGTCCAGTGTCAATGAACAGCAACTGCTGCTGAAAATCGCATGCCCAGTCAACACAGCAACATGAGAATGTATTTGGCTTGCTGACGTACATATATTCCAGTGATATCGTTGTCACGGATACAGTGGTCACAGCTGTACCGGTTGCCCCATTGTCATAAGGACCTCGGAAACACTCCTCAGCCTTCAGGCTGACCATATACAGAAGACAGCAGTTCAAACAGCGTGGTGAGCTGGCAAACCACCTGCACTCGCGTTTTGCTGTCCCCATAGCTGGGCTGCTGCAACAGCTGCTGCACTGCAGGTGCTGTGAACTGCATCAGCGCCTGCACAACCTGCACAGCAAATGCTGCTTCCAATCTAGCGATCCTGGTTGGCCCGATTTTAGCAGTAAGGCACAGCGTGAGATTGTGCGCAACAGCTCACTCATATCCTCCAGAGGATAAGACAGAGCTGACAGCTCTGCTAGCGTCAGCAGTAGCGGCAACACAAGCTGCTTGGGCATGCCAAAGGCACACTTGTCGCTGCAGCTCCAGCTGGCGTTGGTGGCGGTGCTCCTGCTGCTGCTGCTGCTGCTGGCCGTCCTGTCAGCACCGCCCCTGCACTTGCTGACATCAGCTGGCATGCGCGCCTCGTCTACATAGGAAGCTGAGGTGCTGCTGTGCTGCCGTGCTGCCATCCCCAGCGCCTTTTGCAGGGCTGTCACAGGTGCTGAATCAGGGATTTTGAAGTACTTCAGCGCGCAGTCAAGCTGATTCTCCTGCAAGCCCAGTGCTTGCAGCAGCTGCTGGTGATGCGTAGGGCTCTGCACAGCTGCGCTTCTGCTAGGAGTGCTACTGCTGCTGCTGCCGCTGGCACGGCTGCTCACAGTGGTAGCAGGCACAGTTGTTGCTGACGGCAGGTTGCACTTGTAGACAGCTGTTGCTGCTACACTGGTGGCCAGCAGCAGCATCAGGTCTTCTGAGATCATGAAGTCCTTGAAGATGTCCTTGTAGGGCTCTGAGGTTATTGCAATGGCAAATGAGATGACTCCTGCAAACTTTGTGATCGCTTGCATGGCGGCTGTGTGCATGCCAGCCAGCTTGCTGGGCAGCTGGGTGCCTGTGCCGACTGTATGTGAGTAGCGCAGCACTGCTGCTGCCAATGAAGCAGCAGCAGGCAGCACGGCAGCAAAGGCCTTGGAGGTCAAAATTGGGCTGGGCCACATCAAGATGAGGGCCTGGGTGATGCACACCAGCGAGCTCGCCACCCCTATGACGCCTTCTAAGTGCTGCTGCGCCAGGTGCTGCTGCAGTGGCTGGGGCCTGCCCTGCTTCTGCTGCTCTTTGACCAGCTGGCTGCTTGCACGCTGGTCCTGCTTCAGCTGTGGCTGCTGCAGCGTGTTGAAGACTTCCGTGAACCTGGAGCATGTTCCTGCAAGTGCTGGCATGATGCCTGCAGCAGTGACACACATTTAGTAAGCACCCTTGTAAGCCCACGAATGACAACAACTAAGAGACACCTCAATCACTCCTGTTGTTGTATGGCTGGACAATGGTCAAGTGCAGCAGACAAGCACAGGCAGGTGGCAGCCTACCCTAGTGGTACTACTTGTAGCCAGTAATACGGATGTGCAGCTTGTATAATAGCATGCCCACACTAAGATACATGCAAGTAAAGCTGTAATGGTAGTTTCACGTTGAAGCACGCACCATGGGCTTGTACATCACATGCCATCTGCACCAGTCTCAGCTGCTGTGTGGCCCACACAAGACGGTCTTGTCTGGAGGCAGGCGACTAAGGTGCTGCTCCAGCTGCAGCGTAATTTCGAGATTGACCTTTGCCAGATCTTTTGAAGATTCAATAAGCTTCTCGATGCTGACATGCTGAAGGCATGCGAGGGTCTTGCCGAAGGCAACCAGCATCACGCCCGTGCCGTCATCCAGCGAGTGCTTCTGTGACTCCGCCATAACCCTCAAGGACGCAGCCTTCACACCCAGAATTGTGGCGTACCTAATTGAATATCACTGCTTATACGAGGCTGTGTGGCCATGCAAGAATGGCTACCGCATCGGTGCTTAGGCTGTCTGTGCGAAGTTGAGGGCAAACGACGTGCACCATTTCAATGGTACAGCGGACCCCTGAAAGCAGCTCACAACGCTCGCGAGGTATGATGGTGCCATCGTGCACCAACTGCATCTATAACTGCCATATGGAAAGTCAAACTGTGTTACTAACAGGTCATGCTTGCGGGTTTAGCCAACGGACATCACACTGCTGTGCTATGCTTCAAAACTGCTAACGGTTCCGTAACGTTTGTGTTTGCAGATGCTGAGAAGTTTACGACTGCAGAATCGCGCTTAGACGGGTGCCACTGCTAAATTGCCACCACCAGGACTTGACAGGTGGCTGCTGAGCGACTGTGCATGTATAAAGCAAAAGCTACGCCTCAATGGAGACATCTTGTAAGCACAATGGAGCAGTGCACTCTCGTCTTGCCGCTCCAGTAGGCCGGATGAATTTGTTGCGTAGTCAGATGGATTGACATGACAGCCGTCAACATAACAATTGCTCAACACAACAATACATATGCAACAACAGTCAGGTATCCCATTAGCAGCCCGTTTTTGTGCTCGACTGCCCACATGCAAAATGCATTATCTCTGTCACCAACATCATATTGCCCTATATGACAGCACCACCGGCTGGGTGTTCTGTCAGCATTGTGGCTTGGCCAGGAAAGCATGCAGGCTTGCCTGCTTTTGTCCCTGTTGCTGCTGCTGCTGCTGCTGCTGCTTCTTGCTGCTGCCGCTGCTCTTCTTGCCAGCCTGCTTGCTTGGTGCTGCTCTGCCTTTGGCATCAGCTGATTTGCCGGCATCAGCAGCACGGCTGCTTTCAGGATGCTGTTGGCCCGCAGCACCACCACCACCAGCAGCAGCAGCAGCAGCAGCAGCAGCAGCTTGGGGTTCTTGGCTGGCAAGCTGCTGCTGCTGCCACTCGCCTCCAGTGTCTGACAGCTGCTGCTGCTGCTGCTGCTGCTGCTGCTGCTGCTGCTGCTGCTGCTGCACAAGCTTTTGCTGGCGTGTATGCTGCTGACGTGCCTCCTGCTGCTGTGTTGTCTGTTGTATCTGTTCGTGCGTTCCCAATGCTGCGTCAGCGAGCCTTGCGCTCTTGGCACCCCTGCTTCCAACGCCCTCAGCAATGTAACCCGCTGGACTCCCATCCCTGCTGCTGGCAGCAGCAGATCCGTGTGCTGCTGCTGCTGCTGCTGCTGCTGCTGCTGCTGCTTCCAAAGGCCGCTTGGCAGTTGCCTGCTGTGCACCAGCTTCCATCTGGGAGCATTGCGCAGCAGCCGGGACTGCTGAGTCGGCAGCTGCCAGCCTGCTGGTGGCAGCACCTACTGCGGCCGCTTTGCTGCTGCTGGGCTTTGCAGCCTTGAACATAGATGCTATTGACCGTTGACTGGGGTCAGCAAACCGCTTCAGCAGGTCCCGCCACATTGGACATGCCTGCTGCTGCTGCTGCTGTGATTGCTGGCCTGATCCAACTGCTGCTGCTGCTTCTGGTGGCGGAAGCTGCAGTTCCAGCATGAGGGGCGCATGGTCGCTCCATTTGGGCGGCATGTTAAGCAGCACCTCACATGACTGCAGGTGATCCAGCAGCTGCTTGCTGCACAGCGCGTAGTCAATGCGCAACCCCTGCACACATAGATGAACGACCGTGCACATGATCAGCCACTCATCTGCCGGCGAAGCCTGTAACTGGCTTCTTCAACGGGCAGAACCAACACCTACAGGCAAGCGGTCAAGTGCCATGCTCCCGTACCTCTGCCAACCGCACACACCGCCAGATGCACAGGCACCTGCCTGTCCTGCAAGCTACAAGCTGGCACCGTGCTGCCCATTTGACATGCACAACACTGCTGAGGTAATCATGCGACTTCAGCGTTGCCACAGGCTGCTCATCACGTTCCTGCGTGACTCACCACATTGAAGGCGCGTGCGCTCGTCTTCTCATCCCACACTGTGTACACGCCCTCCTGCTGCGGGTGCAGGCGCCGCCAGCTGTCATCCAGCGTTTGAATCAGCTGCTGCAGCGCCTGCAGCTCGCTTTCAGCATACAGGGTATCCCAGCTGATGGCGCTGTGCACGTCACGCGCCTCTGCTGCTATGTTGAAGTCGCCGACAGCAATCACCTGCGCAGGGCAGGCGGAGTGTGCGATTACGGTGCAAGATACCGGGTGGCTTGGGGTCGGCCACACGCATGCAGAACCGCTCCTGCCAATCCTCAACATCACTGCCAGCTAAGCTAAGCTGGCAGCAACAACAAACACAGGAGACTCAGCCTGCATGCACAGCAGCTGCCCACCTGTGGAGCAGCACACCCATGTACTCTGCAGGGCTTGCAGGAAAGCCAGCCTAGCTGGCAGCAAAACAATACACAAGCAGAGTAGCACAGCATAGCAAACATGCTGCATCCACACCACCTGCCCACCTGCCGCCCACCTGCCCAGCAGCGCATCGACCGCTCCTGCAAAAGGCTTGCAGGAAGGCCATTTTGTCCGCGGGAACCACACCAAGCAGACACAACACAGCATAGCAGAGCACAGCACAGCCTACAGGCACTAATGCACAATTCATGCCCACCTTCCGCCCACTTCCTAGCGGCGCATCAACCCGCTCCTGCAAGGCTTGCAGGAAAGCCAGTTTGTCCGGCAAAGCCACACCAAGCAGACACAACACAGCACAGCGCAGCTCAGCCCAGCCCACAGGCACTACACACAATTCATGCCCACAGCGCTTACAGGAAGGCCAGCTTGGCAGGCACAATCACACCAAGCAGTCACAACACACAGCCACCACTACATAGCAGCTGCCCACCTGCCGCCCACTGCCCAGCAGCGCATCAACCCTCTCCTGCAGGGCTTGCAGGAAGGCCAGCTTGGCAGGCAGCCTCGCTCGTGCTGTCCTGTCCCCGGCATTCGGCACGTACACATTGAACAGCACGAATGCGCCATGGTCCGTGATGAGCGCCCTGCAAAAGCGGCAGCAACAATAAGAAAAGCAGCAGCATCCACAGCAGCAGTTGCGGTTACCACTCAAACTCCAGCCAATGGTAGCAAGCCCACCACTGGCTAGGGTGGTGCCTGATGCCTGCCGTGCAAGACCAAGCAGGGTGCCTGAGCCCAGCAGCAGCAGCAGCAGCAGCAGCAGCAGCCCACCTGCCCTCCCGCTCGCAGCCCTCTGCCAGCAGTGTGTCAGCCTCAGCGCTGACTGCAGCACACGCCTCACGAGCCCAGGTGGTCACACCTGACAGCAGCAGCAGCAGCAGCAGCAGCAGCAGTCCAATTGTGTGTGGATGTGCCCGGTTTTTGAGCATCTGCTGCGTCACATGTGCTGTTGTACGCTGTCAAGCAGCATATATTGTGTCTGGTGGCGTCTCCTAATCACCGGCTTGTTTGCCTTGTCATGACAAGGCAAACATGATGTTGGGAGGAAAGACATTCTATAGTTGACCAGAGAGCTCACCGCTGTATCCTGTCTTGCCTTCAGAGCATGCCCAGTAAGACTGCAGGCAGATGAAACAAGTGCAGGGCGCAGCAGAGCAAACACAAGATACTGCATTCGCTCTGCTTGCAACAGGGTGATCCAAGAGGACAAGTCAAAAGCAGCGGTTGATTAGACACACAAAGGTGCTGGCATAGCAGCTGCTGCGACAGCATACAGCTGTTGGTTAATGAACACAGCAGCTATGCAACCAGCAAGTGTACAGCACGCTCCTCCGACCGCCAAACCTGGTACCCCGGCACCACTACAAGCTCTTTTGTCAGCTTCTGCTGAGGCAGCTTGACCTCCTGCAATTCGGCAAGAATTGTAACAACTTTGTAACAATGTTGTAACAATGTTGTAACAGTGCCAAGGTGCACAGCAACGATTTGCTGCTGTTGCTGCTGCCGTCGCCCTGCCCCTGGCCCTGCTGCGCCTGCTGCTGCAAAACTCCATGCCCATCATGTCTGTGCTGCCACCACTGAAACTGCAACTGCTGCTGTTGCTGCTGCTGCTGCTGTTGCTGCTGATGCGCAGCTTCGTTCCCTTAGTGCCATGCCAGTGCAACTGCAGCTGCCAACGCTCCTGCAACTGCCACTGCACATGTCACTGTTGCTGGCCCCATTTTGGCTGCTGCTGCTGCTGCTGCTGCTGCCGCCGCTGCTGCTGCTGCTGCGCACACCTGCATGCACACGATGTCTGCATCCAGGTGCTTGAAGAACGCCTCCTGCAGCAGCAGCAACAATATGCTCATGCTTCGATGTGTTACAAATCAGTAAAGTCGCTAGCCTGTGTGTGGAGCTTGCTGCTGCTACATGTGCTGCTGTCAGTCTCATGTGGTAACAGCCGCAGGCGCACAGTAGCGCCTGCTGGTTGCTGTGCTGTTCTTGCCACGGGAGCATGCCGTGCCTGCTGGCGCTGCTGCAGCAAGGCCGGCTGCACTGCAGGGCGCATTGCTGCTGCTGCTGCTGCTGCCTGGCTCACCAGGGACCCATACTTCAGGTTGATGTTGCGCACTGTCGGCACCTGCAGCAGCAGCAGCACGCATCACTCACAAAGCGTGTGATGCACCCGACTGTCACATGTGCACATGCAGCAACCGTGTGGGCAAGTGCTGAATCAATGGGGTGGCGGTGGCAGCGCAGCACAAGCTGCATCGTACGGGTGGCTTTACAGCGCATATTGGTGCTGCGTGTTGAAGCACCCATCAGGGCAGGATAATCATAATGTTACAGCATGCCATGCATACTACAGGCCTTGATATCACTCACCAAGCTGTTGACGTTCCAGCAGAAAATGCGCATGCTGAGGGATGCACCTGCTGCAATTGCAGGAGCTAGCCGGTGGTCCCCACAAGTCCAGAGATGTACTGCTGGGTTGCTGCAGGTTACAAGCTGCTATCATACAGACATCGTAATAGCATATGAGCTGTTCAATGTCGGCAGTTCAAACAGCCGGATGATTGTGGGCTGACAATCAAACAGCAGTAACAACAGCAGGCCTGCTGCTGCTGCTGCTTGCTGTTTGTTGCTGCTGCTGCCGCTGCTCCAAGCAGGCTCGTTGTAGTCAAGCAGTGCTACTGCATGGAAGATCTGGCACCGGGGTTGGGTTCGCAAAGCAGCACAAATGATCCCACGACAGGCACAGACAGTAGTGTACAGGCCAGACACCAGCAGACGCAACAGAGAACAGATGAATGCCGGAACAGCAAACCAAAGATGTGCGGTTTATGACATAATGGTTTCTCGGCGAAGCACTGCTGTCACATGGGCCCTCCGTGGTTCGGAACGGGTGGGGACCTATGGTGACAGAGGTGGTGGTGAAAGACACAGCTGACATATCACGACATCTCAATTTTTACACATAATATCATAGTATATGCGTGCTTGCCTATCGGAGCAAGCACAAGTAGGATCGGCCGAGCAGTACGGTACAGCTCGTGGCGCGCAAGCTCCATCCAGCCAAGAGCCAGCCAGAAGCAACTACATGCAGCATAAATAACCACAAACGTTCGAAATAACCGGCCGCATGGCGCACGCGGGCATCCTGGTGCTCGCTGGCGCCTTGCTGGCTTTGTGCAGCAGCACAGCTTTGGCACAGCAATCGGCGCCAGCATGCCCCGTCAAATACAACATGCAGAGCAACAGCAAAGAATTCGACCCGCTGCTGCTGGGTGGCGTGTACGATAGATGCGAGTCTGGTTGCCAGCCAAGGACAGACACATGGTGAGTGAAGACGCAGCAATGTGGCAAGCTATCTTGCACAAAGCAGATGATCTAGCTACTCAAAGTAAACGGCAAAAACTGCAAAGCAGAAAACACAGGAGCCTTGGCAACTCAGAGGGTCTGGAGAATTTCAGCAGCATCACTGGCAGCAGGAGTTGGTAGCGATGCATTGAGCAGCAACTGTGGCCGGGACCCTCTCCTGACAGATGCAGCGCAAAGGGAAAATCCAGACATTCACTCACTAATTTCAACCTCCTGCAGGAGTGACATGTGCAAGGCAGACCCTGATGAGCTGTCAACCATCAACGTGTGTGAGCGCAGCCAGCGGCAGTCCATCCTGGAGGTGGCTGACGTGGTCAGCAGCGGCGCCATCAGCGCCTTCAGCCCCTGCGAGCTGCACTCATTTCTGGGCAACAGGACGCTGTGGCTGGTCGGGTGAGTGGGGATTCGGCGGCTGGGCAGCAGGCAGGCAGGCAGGCAG
>RWJK01001792.1:119329-164220 GCA_004335835.1 Scenedesmus sp. ARA3
GCAGCAGCAGCAGCAGCAGCAGCAGCAGCAGCAGCAGCAGCAGCAGCAGCAGCAGCAGACAGCTGAACCGGTTCAACAGCAGCAGCAGTACCAGCAGTTCGAGCAGTATCAGCAGCAGGCACAGCAGGTCCACAACCAGCAGCAACAAAACTACTACTTACAGCAGCAGCAGCAGCAGCAGCAGCAGCAGCCGACTGGTGCTGTGCAAGCTGGCCCTGCAGGCATGCGTGAGCCCCTTGTTGACAGCTTCTGGCAAAGCATGCCAGGGAATTTTGCCAGCCAGTTTCTGGCAGCAGATGACCAAGGCGTGCAGTACCAGATGCCACAGCTGTCTGCAGACGAAGCTGTTCTGGCGCTTGATCTTGCTCAAATGCAGCAGCAGCTGCAGCAGCAGCAGCTACCAGTGCTCAGCCAGTCAGCTGTAGGCATGCCTTCACACTTGCCAGTGCCAGACTTGCCGGCAGAGCAGCAACATGCACCTGAGGCCCCAAGACTTCTGGCTACATCTAAAGCACCAGCACCAGCAGCATCAGCAGCTGTACCTTCAGTGCCGCTGTCTACAGAGCAGGCAGCAGCAGTGCAGCAGCCCACCACAGCCAGCCCTGCAGCTGCACAGGCCAGTTCAGCTTACCTGCCACGTCAGCTGAGGCCAGGACGTGGTAAAGCAGCAAAGCCAGCAGCAGCAGCAGCAGCAGCCGCAGCGGAGGAGCCAGTAGAGTCAGCAGCCGCACACCCAGCTGCCCCAACTGCCCCACTCATGCCAAACCCTGCACATGCGAAGGTGAAGGTGCCAATTGTGACGTACAGCTACACACCAGCAGCAGCAGCAGCAACCCCAGGACCTGGTGCTTCCGCTGTTGCTACTGCTGCTGTGCCTGTGGTGTCATACGCAGCTTCCACAGCAGCACCTCCACCTGTTGCTCCAGCAGGGACGACAGTTACAACACCAGCAGCACCAGCAGCAGCAGCAGCAGGAACACCTGTCAACCAGATTGTGTTTGATCTGACTGACGTTGGGGTGGAGCCTGGGACTGCTATGATGCAGCAGCAGCAGCAAGACTGGTCAGCAGGCTTTCCAGACAGCTTGGGCAGTGTCATGGCAGCAATGCAGCAATCAATGCAGCAGCAGCAGCAGCAGGCACCGGCTAGCTCTGCTGGTCTGCAGCAAGCCCCAAAGCCCACCACAGCAGCAGCTGCAGCAGCACCCCCTGCACCTGATGCAGGTCCCGCTGCCACTGCACCTGCTCAGTTGAACACGCCTGCCGCGGGAAGCGCTAATCCAGCAGCAGTGGCGGCTGCAGCAACGGCTGGAGCCAGCAAGCAGCCAAGCTCAAGCACTGCTGCTGCTGCTGCTGCTGCTGCTCCTGCACTGCCCAGGAGAGCCGGCAGGGAGCGCCCTGCAGCAGCGCCAGCTGCTGCTGCAGTTGTGCCTGCCCCTGCAACCGCTGTTGCAACAGCTGCTGCTGCAGTTGTGCCTGCACTGAAGACCGCTGGACCAGCTGTTGAGCCGCCAATCAAGTACGGCAACTACATCACTGTGTTTAAGAACAACAAGGACAGCAGGACTGGCAGAGATACGCAGAACAAGCCACTGGCGGCGAAACCTGCACAGCAGCAGCAGCAGCAGCGGCCAGGCAAGCCTGCTCAGAAGGCTGAAAGCACCAGCAGGAGGCAGCCCCAGCAGGGTGCTGTCTCTGAGATAGCAGCACGCCCGCAGGAGGCAGCACTCAGTGTGGCTCCTGCAAGGCCTGCACAGCAGCAGCGGCAGCAGCAGCAGCCACCACAGCAGCTGGTCCTCAGCAGCACGGCCGTCAAGCAGCAGGGCGCACCACCTCCAACAACAGCAGCAGCAGCCCCGGCACCACCAGCAGCAGCAGCAGCAGCTCCGGCAGCAGCAAATGGCCTGGATGATGTCTTGATCAACGGCCACCTGGCTATTGAGAACCCCTGGGCAGAGCCGGGCGACTCCAGTAGCAGCAGCAGCAGCAGCAGCAGCAGCAGCAGCTGGGGCCGCCTGGGTCGCTCGGTGCTGCCGATGCTAGGCCGGCGGCTGCTGTAAGCAGGCGTGTACCAAAGGTAGATGAAGTGCCTGGTGCAGGTGCAGTGTGGCTGGGTGCTGCCTGACCTGAGCTGGTCTGCTGGAGACGGAATGCACAGATGGAAGAGACAAAAACAAAGTCACAGGCACGCGGTGCCGTGGAAAGCAAGCATTGCACGCTACAGCAGCCTGTTGCACTGAGGCCTGGCTGCCACAGTGTACTGAGTAAGAGGAGTTGGTGTTACTGGGCGGGGGTCTTTTATATGACGCTGATTGAGCTGACAACACAGGGATGTCGGCTGTTTTGGAGCTATTGACAGGCTCATTGCGCAACCGCCTGACCACTTCAGACCATCTGGTGGTCCAGGGGACGAAGTATCAGCAGGAGTTCAACTCCATGGGGAGAGTCTCCCCATGACAAGCGCGATGACGGCGTTCAATGGGAGTGCTCGGCCAGTCAGGCACCTTGCAAGATGACGTGGCACAGCGGGAACTGTATCCTGTGGCTGTTCCCGTGTCTGCTGGTGTTGAGGGGAGGAAAAGTTGACGTTAATTGAATGCTGGCGTGCAGCAGTCAGGCACCTTGCAGGGTGGGGTAGCACAGCAGCAGCAATAGGAGCACCTATTGCTGCTACAGCAGGAGTTTTATCATCACTGATGGAGGCCATCAGGGCATCGACTTACTTACATGCGCAATGCATTGCTTTGGTTGAACTGATGGGTGCTACCTGGCGGATTCAGCATGTCATTATGCACAGGCCCTGACGGTCAGGCTCTCACTTTATAGCGGAGCAAGTCATTATCACAAATGCACAATCTGCCATCTGACGCGTTCCTGTGATCAGGTCTGCAGATGCTGTAGAGCAGGCAGGAGGGGGGGGGGGAAGGGGGGCATTGGTATGACGAGCACAGCCTGCCACTGGCAAGCATCATACGCTTTGTGAACAGGGGCATGGGGTAAAGTTGGTGGTGCGGCAAACAAACAGATGCATGTGTTGGTGTGTTTCTTATATTGCGTGCAGCAGAACTGGTGATGGCGGCTGTCCTGCAAGCAGGTCTTGGCTACAAGCCCTGTCACAGTGTGGCAGTGCACAGTCACTCCGAGTGACAGCCGACGGCGTGACCCGGCAGCTGTCTGGGTACTTCGCAGCTTGCATCAGTTGTTTCTGCATGTGACCGGAGAGGATTGTGATGTCATCTGTGCTGTCAAGCATCGGTCATCAACGTTTGGAGCTGCATGCTGGTGATAGTGCGGATGCTGGCAGCAGGCCATGTGCCAGTGGCTCATGCAGCCACAAGGCGCATAGGCTTGTCCAGGTTGCCAATCCAGCACAGCCATTTGTTGACTCCTGGCACCAAGAAGTACTTGTAGGACATAGGGTTGGCACTGTGGGCAGTGTATTGCATTCTCCCTACTGCAATGCATGCTGCTGCTGAATTGTGAGGTGCCAGCAGGAGGAGCCAGTGTGTCCAAACATGCGATGGTTGCTTGCCCTGCAATGCAGGGCTGAAGGTTACAGAGGCCACCAAATAAGCCCATTATGCTTGCACAAGTTGGGCGCCGCGGCCTACAATGCATGCTCTCTTGGCATCTGTCATGCATATTTGAACTTGATGGGTGCTTTGTTACGAGGCGCCCTGCATCCTCAGCTATTTCCAACCAGCACTGGTGCATGCGTCACGGGTAACTTTGCCTCGCAATCTGATTCAACACACCTGGAACAAGGGGGAAGTCTGGTGACGTGTAGCGGCCGATGGACGTGTGAAGGACCAGCTTTATGCGGGAAACAGCACTCGGCAAGCATTCTCGAAGCTGATCATTGCTCATTTCGTCCTTAGGAAGCAGAAAGTATGGCTCGGAAGATCAGCGTAGTTGAAATCCCGTATGAGCAACTCTTGGACCCATCAGCAGACCTTACAGAAGCCCTCTGGCGAGGTTTCGGACCGGATGGCCTAGGGATTGTAACAGTGAGTGTCCTGCAGTGCAGTCAGGCCGCTTAGCACCCAGCAGCAGCAGTGGGTGCATGCTGCTGTCGGCCATGCCGTCTGCCGCTGTTGCCCCTTTCTTCGTTGATGCTCTCAAGCCCTCAAACGCATACTTTTCAACAGCACAGCTTCATCGCTGCCGCACAGCAGCTGCTCCAACAGCAGTAGCAGCAGTCAAACATCACCCCAACCTTGCCGGTCCATGTCCACATGAGCCATGTGTTTCACATCATGTGCTGTGCAGGTCAGTGGAGTGCCTGACTACCCTGCTCTCAGGGACGCTCTGCTGCCTCTGGCACAGCAGTTTGCGGTGCGTGGGGTAACCGCCATTCTGCCAGCAGCAGCTGCACTGCACTACATCAGCAAGCAGGAAGCACCAGCTCCTGCACAGCACAGGATGCTGCCAGCGGCTTATATGCTGCCACAGCTGAGCACTTGGCTTCATGCCCTGCCTATGCATGCTCAAAGCAGCTTGGTTGCAGCCAATCCTGCACCGTAATCATGCCACCAGCAACCCACTACTAGTCAATCACCATCCAGTCCGTGTTCATGCTTCCTCTCCACACATCAAGCTTGTCGCTGCTCTGCCCCCGTCTGGGCTCGCAGGACTTGCCCAATGATGTGAAGCAGGCACACGAGCACGCAGCCAGCTCCTACAACTTGGGCTGGTCACACGGCAAGGAGGCGCTGCGTAGCGGCATGCCAGACACACACAAGGGCTCCTTCTACGCCAACCCGCTGCAGGTGCGCGGGAGAGTGCTTAGCTGCTGCACAGGCACCTGTTACATATGAACATTGCGTCTAGCTAGCTCTGCAGCAGGTGTCGGTGCTGCTTGCAGTGGCTCACCCTGCGCACTGCGTCAAACCACTGCAGATGGGCTTGCCATGTTTGCTTGCAGCAGGTTTGCTGGCGCCAGCATAGCCACTTTACTCGCACCCCACAACAGCTAGCGACTACAAGGTGTTGTCAGGATCCATGTTCGTTGAGCAGAACTTGTCGGCTGTGATAATCGAAAGGATGCACTCGCATGCACGTGTGACAAGCAGATGCGCATCACTGGTTATACACTCGAACCTGCACTGTGCCTCCTTCCACGCTGCTGCGGCTGGCTGACCACAGCATTGCCTGCTGCTGTTGCTGCTGCTGCTGCTGCTGCAGGACACGTACGATGGCGTGGACCAGGACACAGCATCACGCTACCAATCCTACTACAGCCCCAACCTGTGGCCGCGGCAGGCCCTGCCGCAACTGGAGGGCTGCTTTAAGCAGCTGGGCAGCTTAGTAATTGATGTTGGGCTGCTGCTGGCGCAGCACTGCAGCAAGTGAGCGAGCTGTGTGGTCTGTACGTGATTGGGGTTATTGGGGGCTGCTTCAAGCAGCTGGGCAGCTTAGTAGTTGATGTGGGGCTGCTGCTGGCACGGCACTGCAGCAAGTGAGCGAGCTGATCTGGTGTAGAGTTGGGATGTTTGTTTGTGGCTCATTGCAGTTGCTGGTGTGTGTAATACTGGCAGCTGGGCAGCATAGTGATTGATTTGGGGGTGCTGCTGGCGCAGCACTGCAGCAAGTGAGCGGGCTGTTCTGGTGTAGATCTGGGATGTTTGTTTGTGGCTCGGTGCAGTTGCTGGTGTGTGCAGTAATGGCAGCTGGGCAGCTTAGTGGTTGATGTGGGGCTGCTGATGGCGCAGCAAGTCAGCGGGCTGTTTTGGATTTTTAATGAGGCTCCTTGTAGTTGCTGGTGTGTACAGTGCTTGCTCCGCAAGCTTAGCGTTCTGCCGCAGCGTGTCGCCCTGCACATGCAATAATCAAGTGCATGCCGGAGTGCGCGCTCTCTGCATGCCATGCGCAACGCTGCCAGCTGCGTTATCACATCACTCCTGAGCGGAACGTCATGCATTATGCATTATGTCCTGCTTTGTGTGCAGGTACGTGCAGCAGCAGCTGTCCAATGCAGTGGGGCAGCCGCTGAGTCAGCAGGAGCAGGCGCAGCTGGACTTTGAGGGGCAGCTGCGGCACAGCAGCTGCCACAAGGCACGCCTGCTGCACTACTTCCCCACCAACTGCGGCGACCAGCAGCAGCAGCAGCAGCAGCAGCAGGTGGCTGCTGGAGAGGACTGGTGTGGGTGGCACTTGGATCACGGCGCGCTCACAGGTGGGCTGGTGGACCGCTGGCAGTTCAACAGCACAGCAACTGTTGCATGGGTGGGAGGGATGTTAAGTAGCAGCAGCAGCAACCTCGGCATGCGCAGCACGAGAGTGCGTTGCGCTGTAATGTTCAAGGGCGCAATAGCTGCAGGCGGAGCCCCTCTGCATATTTTGCAGCACTTGCAGTTGCTGGTTTAAAGCAGACTGTGTATATTAATTGGAGTCCCTTGCTGCCGTTCACACGCTGCCATGCATGCTGTCCCTCCCCCTCTGTCTGTGTGCACAGGGCTGACCGGCGCCGATTACAGCAAGGACGCGCAGCAGCTGATTGCACTCCCTGCTGTCAAAAGTGTTGTAGTTGCCACTCACGACATTGCTGCTGTGTTTGCTGCCGCGCTGCTGTGCATGCTTCCTCTGCCTGCATGCAGGCCTCACCAGTGCCATGTACATCAAGGATGGGCAGCAGGTGCCCTGCCCCGACCCCTCCGCAGGCCTCTACATCTGTGACAGGTCCGGCGAAGTGGTGCAGGCAGCCATACCGCCCGGCCACATCGCGTACCAGGTGCGTGGCTGACGGCAGCATATCTTTATGCTATCATTGCACAGTCTCTTGGTCCCATGCCGTCCCTTGCAGTGCATTGTGCTTGCAGTTGTTGAGCAAGAGCATACGTGCTGAGCATTGCCGACGAATCAGCAGAGCAGCTGATGGTGTTGCTCGCACGTTTCTGCGTCATTTGGCGGCATGGTCAACTTCACTCAACACGTATTGGGCTCATCAGCTTCACGCACATGACCCAGTGCTGTTTGAACGCTCTCTTGCAGATGGGGCAGGTCATGGCCATCCAGTCAGGCGGCCTGCTGCGCGCCACGCCGCACTGCGTGCGCGCTGCTGCTGCTGGCGAGCCCGGCGTCTCGCGCAACACCTTTGCAGTGTTCATGCAGCCGGAAACAAGCCTGCTGCTGGAAGCCCCCAGGGCTGCTGCAGGTCTGGGTGCGCTACTGTGCATGGACAGTGGCCACTGGGCCCCTGGCATGAGGTGAGCTGGCAATGCTTTGACTTTGTTTTGTGATGTTGTGACCATCTGTATGCGATGCGCTGGTGTTCTGCCAGTGTGTTGGGCCATTGCTGCTGGAGGCCCCTAGGGCTGCTGCAGGGCCTGGGGCGCTGCTGTGCATAGATAGCGGCCACTGGGCCCCTGGCATGAGGTGCGCTGGCAATGCTTTGACGTTTTTTTGTGATGTTGTGACTATCTGGTGTCCTGTCAGTGTGTTGGGCCATTGCTGCTGGAGGCCCCTAGGGCTGCTGCAGGGCTTGGGGCGCTGCTGTGCATAGATATCGGCCACTGAACCCCTGGCATGAGGTGCGCGGCGCGGTGTGCATAAACAACGGCTTTTGCATCGGTTGTGCTCAATTTACTGCTGCGGCTTCCACGCATGTTATGTTCAGGCCAGCAGGTGCGGATTTGGAGTCAGCAGATGGGCTGTTGGCTTGTCAAGCAGTGCTCTTCAATGGCTGTGTGTCTAGCACAGCCTCCCAATTTTTCCAGACTACACTGTATCCGCTAACTGCTGCCGACCTTGCTTTGTTTCCTCCGTGCTGCTGCCACCTGCCCGCCTGCTGTCCCTGTTTGCAGCTTTGGTGAGTTTGCAGAAGCCACCATGCATGGCTATTATGCCACGCCAGCAGCAGCAGCTGCTGCTGCCAGCGGCAGCCCTGCTCGCAGCGCTGCTGCTGCTGCTGCTGCCGGTAGTGCTGGCGGTGCTGATGCTACGCCCACCTCTGCCAAGGATGTGGCTCCTGCTTCCGTGCTGATGGCAGCGGAGGCTGCAGTGCGCAAGCGGCTGCAGCTGCTGGTGTCGCACGAGTAACCAGATGTACCACAGTCAATGTCACATTGATGCAGCACCTCTATCTGTCACCACAGTCATGTAGTCAATGCTGTGACACTGATGCTTGTGGCTGCGTGTTGGCGTGCATCTTAGGGCGGCATGCTTTGCTGCTTTGGTTTTGCAACACGCGCTGCATTCTTGAGCACAAGCAGCACTGCATGCAGTTGCCGGTGTTTGGCTTTAGGTCTGCCATTGTGGCAGGTCTGTTGCTTACTTGTGGGAAATAGACATGTGGTGTGCAACATAGTCTGTGGTTGTAGCAGCCTTGACAGGAAGGGTTTGATATGGCATGCACCATATGCTGCTGCAGAGCAGCTGGATCAATCCCTGACGCCAGACACAAGGCTAGCTGCACGAGACAGTCGGAGACAAAGGCGTGGCCTCTTCACACCTCTTAACATGTTGAGACAACTTGAAATGGCCACGAGTTGACGTTTGACCCACCACAATGCATGCTGTCGGCACTGGAAGAGGCTGGCTGTATCATAACAGGATTTGCTCTCAGCCAGCAGACATATATGTGTTTGGACTAGCCATGACATGACATTTGTACTGCGATGGCTGCATGCTTCCAACGGTCAAATGGGCTGCTATGAGTTCATTGACCTCCTTTTGCAGACAGCCTCGGGGTTTTGCTGTTGAGCAACCTTCATTACGCAGACAACATGAAGGACATGCTCTTGTGGTTGCCTTGGCTTTCAGACGGGTCATCTTATTGTGGTCAGTGGTTAGTTTGAAATATTCACACTGTGGCATGTATGTCAACCAGTGAAAATGGCTAGGTCAAGGTCTGCTTCAAAGGATGGGTGTGCCGATACACCGTGAGGGTTGCAAAGTTGAACGTGCCTTGTGTTTGCGCTTGCTGACATTTGTTGTACGAACACTGTGGCTTGCAAGCCAGCTGCACTGCATTTGATGTTTGCAATGCAGAAGCAATGCATCAAGCCGGTGCTCATATGGAAGCTGGTGCCGCCACTAACCCTTGGATTTAAAAGGCCTCTGGCCTGTAGCACCAGCACTCCCAGTCCTGGGCTGCTGTCTTTTGCCAGCTTGCATCATGCAAGCATGCCACAAGTGAATCATCATGTGGCAGTGTGAAACATGTTTGACATGTGATTGTACAGGGTATATACCTGATATTTCTGATCCAGTGTGCTGTAACTATTCGACACAATCAGGTTGCAGGCTGCCGCTGCTGCCTGCATATTGCAGTTTGTCAGTCAGCCACTGCCAGCTGCTGATGGGGTGTAGAGCTCTAGCTCGAGCAACCCGCCGATTCACTGCACACATGAAAACCTGTTGATGCAATACATTGCAGAAAGAAGGTTCTGCGTTCTAGGATTGCCTTCACAAACCAAAACTAGCACAGGAAAGCCGCCAGCATCAACGATGGACGTTGGTGCCTACCTGTGTGTGTCCCACTTGCCATATGCACAGCATGCGACAAGACTGAGATAGCAGCGGCGCAAAACAAAGGCATCAACAGTGCGCAGACGAACATGTGTGCAGCAGAGCTGTTCAAGCTGTACATAACCACCAACAATCACAAGCATGCATGTGCATTGATAAAGCGCGTGCAGCCTCAGGACCGTGCTGAACATGAACTTGCACAATTATGTGCACCTGATGCAATGCGGTGCACCGTCTGGTGGCTGCAACTGCTTTAAGATGTACCAACCCCCCATGCACAACGTTGTGGTGGTTAACCACCACGATGTACAACTGTACAATAGCTGCCGCTCACACTTGCAACTCTCTCAGCTGCGCCAACTCCAGTGCAACTCACAAGAGCCATCTTCGTTGTCTAGAGCTGTGCAGGCGCTCAGACCCTTGTGTAAGCACCTATGCCGCTACGTTCCCATTGCTTACAAGAATACCACAAGAGTCAAGCCAATACACGTCCCGCATAGCTAGCATTTGCCCTGCCGCCCATCTCACAACTAAAATCCCTGAAACTGATGCTAATGCTTCGCAAGCCCTGCTACAGCACCTCTGTGATCTCCACCTTAATGTGCAAGCAGTCCCCTGCATGCACCAGGTTGCTGGCCCGCAGCTTTGCCTCGAATGCCGCCCAGCTGTCCACCGCACCGAATCCAAAGAAGTCCGGCCAGCCCCACATCTCCAAGCTGAAGCCCTGCCTAATCATGGGCTTCACGATGTGCTGCGGCTGCTGCACCACGGAGCGCCCATAGCGGTATGGGTCCACCACCGGCGGGGGCGGCTGCACTGCACTGGCTGTGATACTGAAGCTGATGGCGCGCAGCATGTTCTTGCGCCGGCTGCTGGGGCCTGCATACATGCCAACCTTGAATGGTGTGCTGGTGGTCGCTTCAGCTGCTGCCGCGCCCTTAGAGCCTTCACTAGCGCCATCACTTGGCTTGGATGCATTGAATACATATAGCGTGGCCCCGAATGCCTCGCCCTGCCACCGGCGCGACTCAAACAGCGTGTAGGTGGTCTATTCACCCTGAAGCGCCTCTAGCGTCTGCTTCAAGTCCTCAAGGCTCAACTGCAACCACAAATACACAGCAGCACGAGCACACAAGCGTCAGCGTCGCCGCCTACGCTCACCAACGCCTGCACATATCGGAAGGGATGTGTCCGCAGTGAGCAGCAAAGAGTAGTGCACGGGAGCCTGGTCGTCTGGCAGGGTGCGTGCAGATTCCTTGCAGGAGGATTCTGGCATCAGCAACAACTGTGGACCATCACACAATGCTGTTGTAAGGTACGTGCACAACCGCACAGCCACCCACCTCATGCTCCATGCTGAGTTTTGTCATCGCTGATGCTGGCCGCTTTGGCTGCTTCCAAGCCGGGAACCGGTCAAGAGCAGGGCAGTTTGCCGTCTGCATCGCTTTCACGACAGTTTCAGGCTCGCTGCCTGGACCGCTGCTGCAGATGCAGGCGAGGCGCAGCTCCAGGGGGCTGAAGCACTTGGCCGCCAGAGGGCTCTCAGCCAGCACAGTGGCCACAAAGGGCTGCGTGCAGTGCGGCATGCGGATCTGCTGCAGCAGCAGCAGCAGCTCCGCGTCGCTGCTGCCGCCGCAGTGCTGCTGCTGGTAGCCGTGCCACGACTGGATGATGCGGAACACTGCAGACAATGCGGCAACCACGCCAGCACATGTTCAGATGGTTGCAAGGTTGCATATCTTTCCACAATGCACCAGCAGATACTAGCAAGTAAGCTGCGGTTATGATGCCAGCCTGATTCTGTGACAGCCACAAGCACACCCGCACTGCTGGCTGTACTCTACTTGCACGGCTGCTGACCCTGCAGCGTACCATTGCAGTTCAATGCAAGCGAGACAGAGCTGGGCAGCAAGGAGCACAAGCAGAGCCGTAACCCCGACTAAAAGGCATCAAGTGACCGCACCAAGCAGCATCGCATTGCAGCTGCTGCAGGACATGCTGCTGCGCCGCAGCCCAAGCAAAGCACCTGTGGTCTCTGAAGCCACCTTGGTCTCCTCGTCCTGCAGCAGCGCCAGCAGCACCTTGTGCGGCAGCGCCAGCAGCCGCTGCCGCTTCTGGCTGTCAGCCAGTGCCAGCTCCAGGTCGCCCAGCTGCTGCTGCAGCTGCTGCTGCGCGGCTGGCAGCAGCGGCTTGCAGGCGTCTGTGCAGCCGGGTGGCAGCGTGAAGACGCCCAGCACTGTCTCCCACTGCAGCTCTGCTTGCGGCACTGCCCGCAGCGCTGCCACTGCTGCAACCAGCACCTTGTTCACACCATATCTGTCTGCGAGGATGAGCAGCTGCAGCAGCTGCACCTGGCTGATGGCGCCCAGGTCTGGCTGGGACTGGTACATGGCCTGCAGCAGCAGCTCCCCCAGCTCCAGCTGTCCTGCAAGCAGAAGAGCAGCAGCAGAGGTGATCGGCTTTCATTGCAGCTGATAGCTTTTGGAAATAGCTACGCATGTGTTCATTGAGTGATGCTGTGGCAGCATTGCAGAGCAGCCTGGCTTTGACCTGTAGCGCATTGCTGCTGCCTGCTTGCAGGCATGATGCCACGCGCCGACAGGAGCTGTGTGTCTACATGATGCAAGGATATGTCTGATCCTCCGGATCCGAAGCATATTCTTGTCCTGCTGAAGCATGCTTCTTACTGTGGCTGGAACACTGCAGCAGGCCAGTGGTGGCTGCTCAGCACGCTTGCTGTCCCACCTGCAGGAACTGACAGCCGGATCTCTGGCTTCGGGAGAGCCCTTCTGACCAGCTCTTCAGCTGCAGCAGTACAGTACAATGTACAGTGCATTCAAACAAACAGCACCGGTTGTTTTGTGCAGCCTGCTTTCCTTCAACATGCTGACATGCAATGCGCAACCGGACTGTTAACATCAAGGTGATTAGTATGTCTTTGAAAGCATCCCAAGAATAGCAGCTCGTGCTGTGATAGCCCTGCCTGCATGTGGCGTGCTATGGTAGCATGCACAGCAGAAGTGCTGCCCGGCGTTCTATACAAGCTCACCATACAGTGCCGCTGCAAAGACAGTTGCTCCTCCTCACCTTGGCCTTGAAGAATGCTGAGAAGGCAACCAACACCATGCTGTGCCCAGGAAGTGTTGTTTGCTGCAAGCTGCCCTCCTCCTCATCAGGCTCAGGAGCCTTCCTCTTCTCCCCTGCCACACTGCCGCTGCATGACGCAGCACGGTCCTCCTCTACGATAAGGTTCACATCAGACAGCTCATCCTTTCTGAAGAATTCGCTGAAGTCCGGTACGAAGGCTTGATCGACCATTGTGCTGGCTTGCTCCTGCACCTGCTGCATCTACGTGCTGCATTGGCAGCTAAAACCATACTTACTCGGTCAAACAACAACCGAGCAGCATCGTAACATGCTATAAGCATGGTACAGGTGTCTCGCGTTTGAAACTGAATGTAACATGACAATGACGACTTGTTAACAGCAACTGCAAGTTGCAGTCTGCGATTATTTGATTACTGAAGTGGTCTGACACAGTTTAATGCCTGGTGAAGAGGAGCAAGCTGCGATCATAGCCTGATGATGTCCATCTCACCTAGTCTGTGGTCATAAGAGCGTTGATGCAGCTTCTAGCTGCTGGACGTGGCCGCGTTTGAAGCACATTAGATGCATTGAGATTAAGTAACGTATTTAATACCATCTGTGGCACGGTGCTTCGCCATACAGTGCACATCTGACCCTGCACAACCAGGAAGATATTGTCAGCCAGGTGATGACTCACCAAATCTGGAGTGCACCTCAGCGGTGGCTTGGGCTCGCAACTAAAAAGTCTTTTCAGCCAAATGATTTACGTGTTAGACTTTGTTTTAGCTCGTGTCGGGCTCCAGTGCTGGGGCGAGCTAGCCACACGGCTCCTGCAATCATTAGGGGCAGTACACTGGCATGTCAGTGACACTCCCAGCAACCTTGGAGAACCACTTGGACACCACTTTCACTGGTCAAGCAACTTATTTGGATGCGCACAATCGTGGTTACGGATGGTCTCTCCACTTCGGCGATGGAAGGGCGATCTGCGTGATTGTGTCGGGCGGAGTAATGGTGCCACTTGAGGTCTGCCCTGGATGATTTAGTGATTGCTATACAGTCTGAAAATGGGTGCCCTATCCAGCTGCCTTCGAGGCCCCGGTCCGGTGAGTGTGTCACAGGCACAAGCTGTGGAGGCAGATATCCTCAGCGTTTCGTGTGCCGAGAGCCATGCAAAACACATACCGGCAATCAATGTCACGATCTTGGTCTTTGTATGCAGGCTGGGGTCGCGGCTGAGCAGCACAGCCCGCAGCAGCAAAGTTCAGCAGCAGACCACCACCCCACTGTCATCAGCAGCAAAGCACCATCTCAGGACGCAGCTGCACTCAGCTTGAAGACTGCGCCATGGGCATACAAGATAACTCAGGGTCACGGGGCCGTCCCATGGCAGGAAGAAACATCCCAGCAGCAGCATGCAGACAAGCACCAGCAGCAGCACCAGCAGCATGTGATGGAGCCTGCTGATGCAGCAGCAGCAGCAGCAGCAGCAGCAGCAGCAGCAGCAGCAGCAGCATGCCCTGCAGCCCGCAGGCTCAGCAGCAGCAGCAGCAGCGCTGCCAGTGCTTCCAGCAGCCTGCACTGCATGTTGGCTCTGCTGTCAAACCATGAGCATCAGCTGCCGGCGCTGCTAGGGTTTCCGGCTGCGCCCTGGATGCCACTAAACCCTCACGAGTCGGGCCCACCTAGGCCCGCCTGCGAGGACGAGCGGTGAGCAGCAGCGCTTGCAGGAACTTTGCAGGCACTCTGCAAGATGTGCCACAGCTGTAACAGCAAAAACAAATTGTATATGCCGTACAACAGCCAAGTCCGCCACCATAGCAGGCGGCAGCAGCAGCAGGCGACCTTGCAGGACTGCTGCGCAGGCCAACCACAACACGGCAGGACGGCATGCAGCAGCCTCCAAAAGCACCGCATCACTCCTATAACACACACATTACATGCCAGCGTGGCATGGCCACCAGATGGAAATCGCTAGCCTTTGCACACATCCAACTGCATTCTTCTTTTGTTGACATCCTGCAAGCTGTGTGTCATCTACTCATTTGCTACAGCTTCACCGTCTGTCTTTCTGTCTGCTCTGTCCATCTGCTACGTACAAACCAGGCTGGCTGTAGCAACCCATGTGGCGCAGCTGCTTGACAGTGTGCCTCATGAGCCGCTGAATGGCCTGCTGCAGCTGGCCTGCAGCATGTTCAACGTGTCTGCTGCGCTGCTGGTGCTGTGCGGGGACCGCTGCATACGCATCGTGAGGGCACACTGCGCGGAGGGCGAGTTCAAGGTGCGCTGGCAGCAGCAGCAGCAGCGGCGGCGGCGGCAGCAGTGGGGTTGGGGACTGGTTGGTTGAGGCTGTTTGGGAGCTTCATGCACTGGGATCATCATGAGCAGGGCAGCAACAGGGGAAGCAGCAACAGCAGCACCAGCACCAGCAGCAGCACCAGCAGCAGCGGCCGCACCGCGGCATGCGCCACAGGGGGCACTGTTGTAGCGAACATACTGTCTGGCAGCAACAGCAGCACAGCAGTCTCACCAACAACTCGTCATGGCAGTGTCGCCACTGTACTTGCTACAACTGCCATCACAGCAGCACCACCATAGTAATTGCTAACACGGCCATCACAGCATCGGCGCCAACACATGCGTGCCATGCTACCTGCAGGGCGACTCCTCCTGGCAGTTCACCCTAACAGCACTGCCGACATCAACTGCTTCTGCAGCAAACAGCATCTGACACTATGTGCTCCCCTCAAAAACCTTGCAGGGCGACTCCTCCTGGCAGAACTCTTTTTGTGGCTGGACGCTGTCCAGCCATCTGCCGGCAGTGCTGGTCGTGAATGACGCCCTGCAGGACGCGCGGTGAGCTTTTCCTTGTACATCTGCAGCACAGCAGTTTGAGTGCCCTGCAGCTGGTCCCGCATCGTGTGCTAGGGTGGCGATTTTTTGTTTTGCAGAAATCAGTGCACCATCCATGCGCAAGCGTGCTATGCTGTTTGTTGCACGATGCAATGCTGGCAGGCATAACAGCAGCAGAGTGTACGGCAGCATTGCACAGCAGCATGCACACCTGAACACCCTGCACACCAGGCATGCCTTGTGGCAAAAGCAACAGAACCATCATTGCCGCGCTGTACATACGTAACAGCGTAATTGCATGCTGCTGCTGCTGCTGCTGCTGCTGCTGCCGCTGCAGCTTCTCCGACAATGTGCACGTGACGTCTGGTGCCATCCGCTTCTACTGCGGCGCCCCACTGGTGTCCAGCACAGGCCACCGCCTGGGCACGCTGTGAGTAACTATAGTACCCTTGTGCGCTGGTGCCATCTCCTTGGCTTGCGCTGCATGTGCTGCTTTGCTGTGCGGCGCCGCTGCGCTGCCCAGGTTGCCGCCTGGGCACGCTGTGAGTGAAAGATCGTAGTACCGTTGTGCGCTGATGCTATCTGCTTTGTCTTTCAATGCATTACAACGCATCACAGCTCTGCAGGAAATGGCATCTGTGATCTATTTCTGGTGTGACAGCGCTGTGCCTGCTGCTGCTGCTGCTGCTGCTGCTCTTGCAGGGCCCTTGTGGATGCTGTGCCGCGCACCTTTGACACCAGCTGCCTGCAGGTGCTGGTCAATATTGCGGAGCTGACTGTACGGGAGCTGGAGCTGCAGACAGCACAGCAGCAGCAGCAGCAGCATGCACAACAGCAGCACAGCCTGCAAGCTAGTAGAGCACCAGCAGCAGCAGTAGGCGCAGCAGCAGGGCAGGCAGGAGCAGCAACGGGCGTACCATCTACTAGTGGCACAGCAGGGTGTGTAGATCAGCAGCAACAGCAGCAGCAGCATGAAGCAGAGAACCAGCAGCACAGTCACCCAGCAGCCGCAACTGAGGGATTTCTTTCTCGGTTGCGGCATGGCCGGCGGCGCTCCGAGGAATTTCTGCACCCGGCAGCTGATGCAGCAGCCACTAATGAGGGATCTCAATTACAGCAGCAGCAGCAGCAGCAGCAGCAGCAGCAGGGGGGGCAGGGGCCTGAGGGTGTAGAAGCTCAGCAACAGCAGGTGCGCTTGCAGCAGCACAGGCCGCCACCACTGCAGCAGCCGCAGCAGCAGGAGCAGCCGCCGTTGCAGGAGCAGCAGCAGCAGCAGCAGCAGCAGGATGAGCAGATCTATCCTTTGCGGCTGAGGACTACGGAGAGTATCAGCAGGTAGGCTTGTGGCTATGCGACAGTGAAGTGGCGCTCCCTGATCTTCTAGCTCTACTGTCATCTGGGCAGTGCTTTGCTACTGCAGCATACTGCATGATGCTTGTGTTGCATGCAATCTGCATGGCACAGCCGTCAGCTGGCAAAGGTGTACTTCCTTCTGCTGCCATGCAGTTGCTGTCTTACTTGGCCAGGGGCCCTGGTGCAACACACAGATACATAGAAAAATAGACGCCCGATACATCATGTCTCCGACCGATATGTTCTGTTGCTGATTATATCTTGTCAGTTTTGCTGTTTCGCTGTTGCTGCAGTGCCGTGCTGTTGGTGGACTCTTCTAGGGCTGGCTGGCCTATCCTGCATGCCAATGCAGCATGCCTGCAGCTGGTGCAGCAGCTCAGCAGCCAGCAGCAGCAGAAGCAGCAGCAGTGTGACACAGGCAAGCCTGGTAGTGACATCAGCATGAGCAGAAGCAGCGAGGAGGGAGTTCATGCACTACGTGAAGAACATCAACCGCCGCAGCAGGAACAGCACCAGCAACAGCCGTGTAGCAGCGAACCTGCAGCAGCCGCAGCAGCACCAGCTGGTGACGGCGCAGAGCAGCACCCTACCGCCCAACACACCCCACGCTGCTTCAGCAGCTGCAGTGACAACGCCTGCAGTAGTCCCAACAGCCCCAACAGCAGCAGCAGCAGCAGCATAAACAGCAGCAGCATTGTGGGCAAGTATGTGAAGGATATTCTTGACCCCCTGCAGATCGCACATATGTGCTCCACAGCTCCCTGCAGCGGCAGTGGAGGCACCATGAGCCGCTGTATGTTCCTGCCAAACCTGCCGGGGGTGGGCAGTGGGGCGGGCATGCCTGGCGCGAGCGCGGCGGCTGCAGCAGCAGCTGCTGGCTGGCCGCTGTCGTTCAAGCAGCGCGTGATGCTGCAGACCCAGGTGGGAGTGTGGGATTCAGACGAGTGGTGCAGATCTGCTTGTTTGAGTGAGGCCACATGTCGCTGAATTGCTTGCTTGGCTGCTTGCTTGTCTGGCACTCTGCTCTTTGTGCGCTACCTGGCATCTCATGCAGCTGCCTTTGCAGCACACTGGTTGCACCCAGCTGCATCAATCACCCTGCTGGTGTGGGGCTCAAGCTAGTTCTGGCAGGCTCCTGAACGCAGCTCTGACTGGTGTGTGCTGCCTTTGCGCTGCTTGGTGACCAATGCCTGCACTGCTGCTGCTGTTGTGTGCTGCTGCAGGGCCGTCAATCGTTCTCGCTGCACAATGTGAAGCTGGCGGGTGGCCTGGGAGGGGTGACTGTGGCGCTGGCCTTCAGGTGGGGCGGGGGCTGGTGATTACGTACCAACACGTGCAGAGACGATCAAGTTTCAATCCTTTTTTTATCTTTCTGTTTGGTTGATTAATATTTTGTCTTTGCTGTCTTTCAAGGAAAAAATACATCTGAATTTGACTGCCATCTCGTGTTAGGGCCATCGTGGTTGCTCAGTTCATGGTGCACCCTTTTTGGTGTGCTTGTGCCATGTCAGGCAGCTGCTTCCAGTGCTGCCAGCTTGCTGCACACGGTACAGCTCTAACCTCAGAGTTCATCCTTTTCTCTCGCTCTCTTTCTTGCCGCTGCCCCGCAGGTGTGCCGGCTTCAGTGTGCTGCAGGGCTCAGCGCCAGTCTGCCTGCCCACCTCCCAGCCTGATGCCAGCTTACCACAAAGCATGACTTTTCAGACTCATCATCCTCTCTCGCCGTTGCCCTGCAGGTGTGCTGGCTTCAGTGTGCTGCAGGGCTCAGCGCCAGTCTGCCTGCCCAGCTCCCAGCCTGATGCCAGCGAGCTCTCCACTGCCCTGGCCCTGCAGTCGCTGGCAGCAGGCCGCCGCTGCAACAGCGACGACCCTAGCCTCGGCACTGCCGCTGCCAGCAGGTTCCTCTACTTTGTGACGATCCAGCCGTACAAGCAGGCAGCAGCAGCAGCAGCAGCAGGAGCGGCAGCAGCAGCAGCAGGGGTTGAACCAGGGGATGTGAGTGGGTATTTTGGGCTAAAGGGGAGGCTAGGCAGCCCTAGGCCGAGTACAGCCGGAAGCAGCAGCAGCAGCAGTAGTACTGCCACAAGCAGCAGCAGCGGCGGCGGCAGCAGCAGCGCAGGAAGTAGTGAGAGCCCTGGGGGCAGCAACAGCAGCAGCATTCCTAAGGAGCAGCAGCGGCAGCAGCGGAGCAGCAGCAGCAGCAGTGGTGCCAAGGCTGGGCTCAAGTCTTTGAGTAGTGGCAGCAACATCAGTGGGCAGCTGGTGCCTGTGTTAGTGCCCTGCCCCTTCCCTCAATTTGCTGAGGAAGATGCAGGCCCTGCAGCAGCAGCACCAGCCAGCAGCAGCAGCAGCAGCAGAGTGAGGCGCTCTGGCATGCCCCAGAGCGCCATGCAGCAGCACCCAACAGACTTGCACATAGTGACAAGCGTGGATGAGAGCTTGCCAGCATCTGAAGGATCAGCAGCAGCTGCTGCTGCTGCTGCTGCTGCTGCTGCTGCTGCTGCTGGGTACGGCTTGGGCAGTTTACTTGAGGGAGTGGCCTCTGAGCAGCCTTTGACAGGCGCTTGCTCCAGCTGCCAACCCCCTTTGCAGCCACCTGAAGCTGCAGCTGGCAGCAGCAGCAGCAGCAGCAGCAGCGGCAGCAGTGCTCCCCTGCCTGCCTTCAGCAGCGGCCGCGCCACTGCAGCCAGCTGCGGCAGCAACATGGTCGGCAGCAGCAGCGGCAGCAGCAGCAGTATGCTGCATGCGCAGGGCGGGTTCTACAGCCGCTGCGCGAGGCTGGTGTGTGCTCGGCTGCCTGGGTTGGCCCTGGGTGGCGAGATTGCTGCTGGCACGCATGGCAGGGTGTTCCGCGCTGACTACAACTGCATGAAGGTACGGGCTGGCAGAGGCATGCATTGGACTGGTGTGTTATGTGCGGTTTGATGCCGTCCAATGTACAGTGCGAGGATGTTATGTTTCTAATGTGGTGGAGTAGGCCTGCACATAATATCAAAGTAAGATGCTGATATGCGTATACGGCTGCGATTTTGCCAAGTTTTTGGCTGGATGTGGCTGTGTCTCAAGATGCATCTTGTCAGCCTCTTTCTCACCCCGCTGCACTGCTATCTGACCATGGCTGTATGCTTTGCCCCTCTCGCTGCACCTGCAGACAGCCGTGAAGGTCCTTGACAGCAGCAACGGCCTGCTGCTGCAGCCCACTGCTGCTGAAGGCACACTGAGCTTATTAAGCCTGCTGGGCAGCAACCTGAAGCACAGCAACGTCGTCAGCACCTTTGCGTGGGCTGTGGTGCAAGCCCAACCAGCAGCAGCAGCAGCAGGTGGCCAGGTGACACTGCAGAGTCCTGCAGTTTCCAGCAGAGGCGCTGCAGAAGGGTGCAGTGCTGTTGCCGCTGCTGCTGCTGCTGCTGCTGCTGGTCAGACGTGGCTGGTGCAGGAGTACTGTGACAGGGGCTGCCTACAGGTGAGAGCAGTCAGCACAGCGCCTTGCCGTCCTGACGACCCTGCTGTCACTTACTTCAGTGCCGTGCTGTCAGTCTGATGAGCAACAGCTGCCTGTGAACTTTGCTTTTCAGACACACATCCTAATAATGCAGATGCATGCAATAGTGTTGCACCCTTTGACCATGCCACATGATCTACAACTTAATACCTGAAATCCAATTTGATAAGAACTTACTGCGCCCTGCTTGCAGGATGCGATCGACTGCGGCTGGCTGCGCGAGAGCCGCAGCTGCGTGTCTGGTGACGTGGACATGCTGGCAGTCATGGCCACCACAGCAGAGATCGCGGCCGCGATGCTGCTGCTGCACACGGCAGGCATTGTGCACGGCAACCTGTCAGCTTTCAACGTGCTGCTCAGCAGGTGGGGTCACAGGGTTGAAAGGTTTTGTTAGGCAGAGCGTGGAAGCATGTGTTTCCTTATTACAATCCGCAAACAGCACTCACAGGGTGGCCTACGCTGCTCCACTATCCCGTATCACGCATCGTCGTGACACGTTTTCTTCAGCTCTTTATAACGTGTTGCATGTGTCGGGTGCGCTTAAACCGCTCTGCTGCTGCTGCTGCTGCTGCTGCTGCTGCTGCTGCTGCTGCTGCTGCTTGTGATGCTGTGCTGCAGCACTGAGTCTGCTGCTGGTGTAGGCAACCGGGGCTTTGTGGCCAAGGTGCGTGAGGGGTGGCACTGTTGGGTACACAGCGGACACCACATAGCGAATGGTACAAGAATGGCTGACCAGCTGTTAGTCAGTCTGCTAAACACAATCTTCACACGCAGGTTCCTCCGGCTGCATGCAGATCAGCCACGGACTCTGACCCAGCAGCGTTCAGCGTTCGAATTGTTACAAGCAACATGGCAGTCGCATCCACAGCGTCTGGATGGCTGGCCAGGGGCTGTGGCAGTGTTGTGGTGCTGGTTCATGGCTTTGACTGAATGGCGCTTTCCGGTCTGTGCTGCTGCTGCTGCTGCCGCTGCAGGTGACAGACTTTGGGCTTCAGCGGTGCTTTGACCCAGCCTCCGTTGCTGACAACCCTTACAGTGAGTGACGCTATGGGCCACAGTCCAGTTGTACTGCTGCTGCTGCTGCTGTCATGATGTCTGCATAAGCACATGCCATGTACAGCTTGAGGACACAAGCAGTAGCCCTTTATTACGCCTTGAATGCTCCCCTGCATCTCAAGCCTAGTGTGGCATCACTCCACAACCTCAGATGCAGGCTGTGAGCATTGCGCAACACACTCGTCAGTACGCAAAATCTTCCCCACCCCTGATGCACGCCTGATGGCCCTGAGTCTCTGCATTTTCTGCATATGCCACTGCAGGCAGCATTGCACACTTGGCGCCAGAGGTGCTGCAGCACGGCACATGCACCAAGGCTGCTGACGTCTACTCCTTTGGTGTGCTCATCTTCATGGTGAGGCGCAGGAAAAGAAAGGTTTTGGTGTCTCTGCATACCGCAAGGCTATCAACTGTTTTTGTATGCTGTCCTCGTTGCTGGTAGGTTGACATTGTTATGAGCTGCAGGGTGTGTTGCTGCAGTCCGGCAACATCTGTAGTATGACAGTTTTAGGCATGGTAAATGCACAACCGTTCACGCCCCAGTATTGCTGATCACACAGGGTATTTGGTGGTCTCTGAAGTGCATTGAAACCCCACTGACATTTCCGTCTATGCCTCCCTGGTGGCACTCCATCCCACTCAACATGGTGCAAAACAATCCCTGTTGTTTCCTGTTTCCGCTGCAGATGGTCACAGGCAGCCGTGCCTGGGCAGGCCTGCCACATGCCTCCATTGTGGAGGCTGTGTGCGCGTACCGCGGCCACCCCATGCCTCCAACATGACACAACTCAAACCTGCGACAGCCAAAGAAATGTTGCCGCTGGTCAGCGGCACACTCATACGATGTTGACATGTAGAATGAATGCACCTCTCTGCTGGCGACCTATCACACCTTCCAACAAGCATTCTCTTTCTTTTATCCTGCTGCAGATGGTCACGGGCAGCCGTGCTTGGGCGGGCCTGCCCCACGCCTCCATCGTGGAGGCAGTGTGCGCGTATCGCCGCCAGCTGGCCTTTCCCCCAGAGGCCCCCCTGCCGCTGACGCTGCTGGCGCGGGCCTGCATGGCAGCCAACCCTGCGGAACGGCCCTGCTTTGCTGACATTGTGGAGATACTGCAGCCGGTGAATGGCACCTTCCTGTGCAGCTAGCCGGCGTGCTGTCTCAGCTTCCTGTGCAGCTAGCAGCAGGCAGCAACAGCTGGTGAATGCACAGTCCACCTGTAGCTAGCCAGCCTGCCTGCACCATGCCGCCGGCTGGCCTTTCCCGCATAGTCCCCACTGCCGCTGACGCTGCTGGCACGAGCCTGCATGACGGCCAACCGTGCGGAACGGCCCTGCTTTGCTGACATTGTGGAGATACTGCAGCCAGTGAACGGCACCTTCCTGTGCAGCTAGCAGCAGGCAGTAGCAGCCGGTGAACGAGGTCATTTTGCGCCAGCGTGGTTCACGCTCCTGGTGACAGCAATGCAGCAGGTCCACCTGTGCTGATTATGCGGAGATCCTGCAGCCCGTGAACGGCACCTTCCTGTGCAGCTAAGCCACCTGGCCAGGTTGCTGCTGCATTCCATGGGAATGGTTGCGGTTTGCAAGCGGTGCAGACCTACAAGCGGGCGAATGCACACTCCACGTGCAATAGCTGGCTGGCCTGCATTTCGCTGGCAGCTGCTGACCGGCAATGCATGTGCAGATAGGCTGTACAAGCCTGCCTGCATGGCGGTCGAACCCCAGGGTCGGCCTTGCTTTGCTGTAGAGATCCTGCAGCCGGAGCACGGCACCTTTCTGTGCAGCTTAGCAGCAGGCAGTAGCAGCCGGTGGACAGAATCGTGTTGTGAAGGCAGCCAGCGTGTGTGCATGCTTTGGGCAATGGCAATGCAGCAGCCCTAGCTGTGCTGCCATTGTGAGAGATGCTGCAGCCCCTGAACGGCAGGTACCTCTGCAGCTAGCCGGGCTGCGTGGGCCTTCTGGCGAAACAACATCAGTGCAGCATATGTACACAGGCGTTGTGCAGATCCTGTAGCCTGTGAATGGCACCTTCTGTGCAGCTAGGCTATTCACACATTCACATGTACATGGCTGCACAGGTTGAGGGGCTGTACAGGGCTTGTATGACGCTGCCTGCTGGAGCAGTTGTAGGGAATATCAGCAAACCTAGATGGAGATGAGCAGAGAGCGTGTGGACAGGGTGCATGCAGCTTACACTTTGGTGCACTAGACTCTGTCCTGTGGGCAGACACCACAGAAGCACACAACCCTCTGTGGCTGCCTGCCAGTCAACCAGGCAGTCGGTTATACTTGCGCCGTCGGGCATGTGTTGCTTGCAGTTTAGGGTTGTGATGGGATGCGGCAGGATGGTTGTGGTCAGTGCCTTTTTCTCCTCTACTGCTCTTTGCTGTTGCGCGGGTTCAGCCTAAAGGCTCGTGGTGTTCCTCAACATATACGTGCTGCTGAGGTGTTTTGAGAGAGGATAGTTACATGTGGGTCCTGGCACCATCTTAGATGGTGTGAGCCACAACAGGTTGAACACATGGTCTGAGACTGCTGAGGTTGTCTTTGGCCCCATTGCATTGCACGTGGTCGGCCGTGCAGTTGCTGCTGCAGCTCTTGCTGCCGCCAGCTGTTCTTTTATGCGAGGTGCACACATGCGTCTGCTGCGCCTTGCCTGCGGTTGTTTTACGGCGTGTTTTTTGAACTTTCCATCAGTGCATCACTTGTAGTACACTGCTTGCAGAGGCACGCAAGTGGCCCTGCTTTGATGAGGTCCTTTTTTGTGTGAGGGCTATTTGAACGGAGCAGCGCAGGGTAGGGCAGTACAGTGCTCCTTAGATACACGCATGCTTGTACGTGCTGGTGTTGCTGGCAAGCGGCCAGGCTCGCGTCCTACAGACTGTGTCGCTGCGGCGGGGTTACAAACCCTGCTGTGCACACAGGAGTAGGGGGATTCAACTTACGTATACCGCGTGACTGCGTGCCCTTTTGTTGAGGCGCGCTTTGTCAGCCTGCTGCTCTGTGAGCCTAATGCTTTCCCAAGTTTTCTCTGTGCTGCTGTGTCAGCCTGCTGCCGTGTCAGCCGCTGCACATGCCACGATTGCGCTTTGGGATGTGCAGCCCTGCTGCTGAAACCTGATCAGTGTATTCGATTCTGAGCCTGCATTTGAATGTGAGGTTGCGTGGCAGTGTGCTTGTGCTACCGTGTGGGCCGGCAGCGGCCGGTGACTTGCTGTGTCCGTGGTCCAGCAAAGGCAGCTTGGGTGTTGGGATGCTTGCCAACACCCAGCAGGGCTTGGCAGTGTCAAGCTATGAGTATGTTGTTAGCGCATGGGGGGCATTCAGCGTGATAGTAGTAGTAAATAGGGGCACCTGTCTACTACTGTGATGCCAACTCGACACAACGGGCTTGGTTGTGCTGCTGGTCTGCGGCTGGACTGTTTAGGCAGCTGTGCTACGCCTGTTGTTTGTTTAGGCGGCTGTGCTACGCCTGTTGTTGTTTGTTAGGCGGCTGTGCTACGCCTGTAATTATGAGCAGAACACGGTAGAGTAGAGTCGTGCTTGTTGACGGCTGCGGACACTAGACAGCTGTGCTGCTGAGAGCAGCTGCAATGCTCAGCGGAGTCAGCAGCCTGCAAGCTTTGTTTATGCAGCAGAGTCAGCAGCCTGCAAGCTTTGTTTATGCAGAGGAGTCAGCAGCCTGCAAGCTTTGTTTACGCAGCGGAGTCAGCAGCCTGCAACCTTTGTTTACAGTTTATGGCAGCAACACCATTGCTTTGTAGCAGCTCTCCTCTGTGGACTCGTGGGTTGTCGCATGCCTGAATGAAGCGCTGTTGGCGCTCGGCATGACGACAGCTGGCAACATTTGCACAGGAGCCACAGGAAACACTATCGTGGTATGGCGATCTGCGGTGCATCTGCCACTGTAAAGTAACAGTTTTAGGCATGGCCTGTGGATTTGAGCAAGCATGTGCAGCCTGATGTGGCTGTGCGCTGTGTGGATTGCATTTTACGCTGTCAGAGCTTGGCAGAGCTTGGGTGCATGTTTTCGTGGTTGAAGGGGCGGAGAACACAAGTGCGGTTATCGATTCCAGGTGTTGTTTTGGGGTTCTTTGTGGGCAGGCAGGTCTGTATTTGTGGGAGGAGTGGCGCTGATGTCACCCGCGGCAGTTATTGCTTTGACAGTAAACAGGGCAGAGCTGTGCGCTCTGCAAGCCTGCACACCATTGACTTTGTTGCTTACATGTGGGCAGGCGGCGTTGTAACAGGCAGCACGCACGCAGGCAGTGCAGCATTGCATGCCTGGTGTGTGCGCATGAGGTCAGATCACTGTTGCATTCGGCCATGGGTGCACAGCGGGACGATGCTTGCAGTTTCGGCTTGCATGCTGGCTGTCAACAAGGACTTTGGTCACGTATATTGCTGCATAGAATGCTCTTCTGCTGTTGTTGGAAAGGGATGCACAGCATTGCTGAGCGTGGCTGCGCCTTTCATGCTGGCTGGTCAGGTTTGCTGAAGCAGCACTGCTTAGTGGTTGGCATGGCAAACGTGTAGATAGATGTAGGCAGCCCCTTTGTCTACTCACTGCTATGTGAAGCAACACCAGCCTGGTGCGTACCAGCATATCAATGGCGGCATCTGTTGTGAGCCTTCTATGTATGCTACCACTAGGCACCTGGTCGGTGGGCTGGTTGCTGTGTGCGTAGGCAGGATTGCATGGGATCAAAACAGAGAAGACCCAAATAGAACTTGGACCCCATTGGCCGGGCGTTGGGATGGCTTGATTTTCACCAGCAGCTGCCGATGCGCATCGCCTGGAGGTTTGGCGGGCAGGCTGGGAAAAATTACTGCATCGGCGTCTGCAGGGTGGTCTGCGGTCCCCGCATCGATGTTTGGGTCTGATTTGCTGCCGCTATATGAATGATGACAGCAGCCTACCAGCGGACAGCCGCATGCGTACCACTGCGCAATGGTGACCTAGGCCAGTCACTTGAGCGTCTGGCGGCTTTGTTGTGCATCACATACCAATGCGCTGCAAGGCAACGCACCGTCTTGCGGGTGCACATGGTGACCACCAGCATTAGTACGTTCCCCGACATCTTGTTCTATATTTGGCTGCATGGTGTTTGGCCGTGGCGGTCACAGAAGAGAGTGTAGATGTAGGCAAGCATGCCTGCAGCTACTGCACTAGTAGTGCAAGCGGCAGCCATCCTGTAGTAATGTAGCTGCATTGTGTGTGTCCTGTGACATGTAAAAAGCTGATTGAGAACGATGCTGAACACCAAGCGCCAGCCAGCTGCTCCAACTCCCTACATTGGTGCATCAGAAGCGCGCTGCTCTGGACGTCCGACGTCAGCCGGGCCGCGGGCTATCTGTCTTAAAAAAAACTGCTTGGCGTACGGTCCAGCATCTCATATCATGTACTACATGCAGTGACTGCCATGGTACTGCTGCAGAGTAGGCTTCTTGCAACTGTTCACACAGGTTGACAGCTTTGAACACTGTCTGATCCAGTACACCTGCCAGCCGCAGCCCAGATGGAACCTCCGGCGCTGCTTGCCATGCTCAAAGCGATCAAGCAATACGAAAGACACAACCGTTACAAATCTCTAGTGCTTTGAGGTATGTAACCTGAACTTGCGGCAAGTCAAGTCAAATACATGTGTAACAACTGCTGCGAAAAACGCCCGCCCATGTATCACTAGTGCAGTACTGCTGTCCTGACAGCCCCCCTAGTTGTACAGCCCTAGCGAGTGGTGTGCTCGCGCCGCATCCTCAGCAGCTATGCCTGAGTTGGGCTGCGCCAGCTGCCGGTGTGGTGCGTTGTGCACTATGGCATACACGCTCTGCAGCACAGCAGCAGCAGCAGCAGCAGCAGCAGCGCTCAAGCACAATGAGGCTGCCGCCTACCTCAAACAGCATACACATGGTGTGAAAACAACTAGTCCCAGAAGCATTTGTAGTCTGTGATTTGCAGCGCTCTGCTGTTGCTGTGCACTGCTCTGTGGTTGCAGAATCCTGAGTAACACATGCCATCAAGCGTGTGCAGACGCTGTGGCCGTCGAATGTCACAAGGTAACAAATCCAGTGCTACACACTGCTCTCTCAACATTGCAACATTGCAACATTGCTCCAGTGCTACACATTGCTCTCTGCAACATTGCACAGAAGGCAAGCCTGTTGCTCTCTGACACAGCCAATGCCGGCTATGATCACTCGCATGTGACCTGCTGGCTGACTGGCTGGCTGGCTGGCTAGCTGGCTGGCGGCTGACACAGGCTCAGGCATCACGCCATGTCATGTGTCAGTGCTCAGTCAGACTGATGCTGTGTCTGTCCACGTGCATATCCTGCAACTGCAAGCTGAGGCGCAGCATGTTTGCATATGGCTGCAGAAGGCCCACCTTGAACTGCTGCGGGTCCTTGTTGTCCGGCAGCCCGATGCATACGCTGGAGCTGTGGTTGTACTTCTTGAACAGCCGCTTGGCAATGCTCATGTCGGCTGCGTTCGGCAGCTTGGGCGCCTGGGGTGCAACAGCAGCAGCAGCAGCAGCAGCAGCAATGGTGTTTGTGATATCCAAGACAACGCCAAGTGTCTTTTGGCGTTGAGAACGATTGCAGTGTGCCACAGAGTACGTTGTGTGGTGCAGCAGCCTGACGTGCTGGGTGAACATTACTGGGCTGCTGGTGCATCATTGCACTCTGGCAGGCTCAGTGTCTATCACAGCCGCTCGAACCTCTGTGGCTTGCACAGCACCATGCGAGCAGCTGTTGTTACATGGCTTGATGCTATGTGTGCATCAAGCGCCATGATGCAGAGTCAGTGCAGCTGTGATTACTCCTTATCAGTAGCTGCAGCAGCACCTCCCTCACCATGAGCTGCTTGCCAGACACCATGCGCAAGCTTGTGGACAAGCGACACCACGCAGCAGCATTACAGCTGACATTAACTGTTGTGTATCAGTGGCTGCAGCAGCACTGCCCTTACCATGAGTGGCTTGCCAGGCACCATGCGTGCGCTGATGGGCAGCCCGTCCTCCCTGAACTGGATGGGCTTGTCGTATATGCTGGCAAAGTGCTTGCTGTAGGAGCTGCGGTCCGCTCAGGCGGCAGCAGCAGCAGCAGCAGCAGCAGCACATTTAGGCCCTCTGCTTTTCAACAGGGCGTGCTGGATAAGGTTTTCCCTATGTGACAGAGCCGTCGCATGCACTTCATCTGTCCAGACATTCAGTGTTACACCTGAGCAGAGCTGCCGCAACTGCTGCGCAATGTTTGCGCGTCCAGCGCATTGGCTGCAGCTGCTGCAGCATGCAGGCACAACCACCGCACCCATACATAACCTGGCAACAGGGAATGGAAGCTCCACCGAGAAGAATGCCCTAGCACTGGCACTCACCTCTCAAACCGTCTGTACTGCCCGCCGTTGCGCTTGTCTGTTCTGTTGCAGGGGTCACGGGGGTCTTTGTAGCCAGTTTTTGCATGTGGGTGAGGCACTGCTGTCAACATGCACTGGAACTGCAGGCACCAGAGAGCATCACGAACACAGGTGCTGCTGAACGGAGGTTACTACTTCTGTATAGCTGTAGGTGGTATTGGCAAGTGCTGTGTTTGCCATCTGCTGTGTGTGTCACAAAGAACAGTGTTCCTGCAAGCAGCTAGTCCTCGCTGCATGGCATCCATCTGCTGCCCTGACAGATGCAGCCGTTGCCAGCCAGGCTAGTCAGCCAAAGGCATGCCAAATGCACTGCAGGAAGCTGTTCTGTCTCTCATCTAAATGTTTCTGACAGTGGATGAAGTGGGTGATACCAGCTGCTGCAACTCCGCTGCAGTGCGCACCTCTCCAGCCTTGGCCATTGTTGCTGTCAGGCCTGAAGCGCACAATCAAAAAGACAACTGGCTGTCAGCCGAGCTCATAGTAACGGGAGCCGTGAAAAATTGTTCAGCTGGAATTGGTACGAGTGCTTTGGTGTGATAGTGTAGCAGCACCTCTGCTGCTGCTTACCATGGGTCACATGCTTGGGGTTCCTGCTTGTAGCAGTGCTGCTTGCCACCTGCTGGCCCTCGCTGCTGGCTGCCTGTTGCAGCTGCCTATGAGGCCGCAGCCATGCCCTGGGGTCATCCTTTTCCTTCATGCTTGTTACTCTAGGCAGCTACATACCCTAATTGCGGACACCCTGGCCTATGCTACCTTGTCAGGATGTGCAGCAAAACTGGTGTCGTATTTGCTTGCTCGAACTCAACCAATGGTGACAGGGATGTGAAGAGCATTCACAGCGTTGATAAAGCATGTATGCAACATATGAAACGTACTCAGGACGTCTCTATGAACATTCATAAACCACTGTAGCAATGGTCTTGTCGAACCACGCACTCACGTTCCGCTCAATCCCGCACTCCGCCACGACGCTTGTGTGAGCTTGTACACATCAGATACGTCTGCTTCATTCTCAATGAGCTATGCGCTTGCATCATGACCCTGGCAGATACGGTGCCCTCTTCTTTCCTTTCCTGAACACTTGAATGGCGATGTTCGCCAGGATTTCAGGTAAAAGGTTGTAAAGCTGCATACGTGGTTAGCTGCAGCTGCTGCATGGTGGTGCTGACACAACCAGCCTTTCCTGTTCTGCCCCGTGCAGGGTCGCTGGATCTGGGTGTGGACGATGGATACTCCGCTGCACCCTCCAACTCTTGGATGTGGACGGAGCAGAGCGTCGCGGCTTCGCGCAGAAGGCTCGGCTGGTGCGTTGCAGGACACCCACCAGTGGTTTGGTTGCAGCACCAGTGCATGAAATGCGTCCACCGAGCCAGCCAGCCGCACCTTGAAGGTCCAGGCCCAGTTAATGTCTTCCCTGCCAGCAGCATGTGCGGCATGGGGTCCCTTGCCACTCACCACTGCTTCCCCTGCTGCTGCTACTGCTGCTGCTCTCCTGCACACATCGCTTGTTTCTGTTGTGCAGTGCGCCTTTTCAGCACGCCAGCTCCAGCAGCAAGGGCAGCAGCCAGGCACAGACGGACCACCGGGGTGCACTGCTAGTGTGCCGCGCCGGCCGCAGGCAGCAGCAGCGGCAAGGGCAGGGCTCTGTCAAGCGCACGGCTATGCGCAGGAGCACACCAGGGGTGAGGCTGCACACCAGAGCAAGCACATCAGAGCGGCAACATCTCGTTGCTATTGCTGTTGCTGTTTTGGCAGTGGATGCGGCTGTGTGGTCGGTTGTCCGTATCTTCATCCTGTGTGTTGACTCGCCCACAATCAGCTGCGTGCCCTGTCGTGCCAGCTTGTTGCACACGATGGCCGTCTATCCATGGCTATCCTTGCCAGATGAACCTGCACAGATTGCGTCCTGTCAGTCAACTGGCACACTCTCCACAAAGCTCATCGGCCAATGGCTCCCTGCCCTGCGCTCTCCCGCAGCACTTCTTGCGCCACGCCAGCGGCAGCAGCAGCAGCTTCCTGCAAGCACAGTACCCCCAGCCCCAGCAGCAGCAGCAGCAGCAGCAGCGCCAGCCTCCAGTGGACCCTGCTGTTCTCACAGCCTGCATCAATGCAGCAGTTCACTACCATGAGCTAGAAGCACTCTGCAACACGTTCCTGCACAACCAGGCATTTAACAGCAAGCACGCAGCAGCAGTGATCGGCAGGTTGCACTGCGTGAGCAGCAGGCGCGGCAGCAGCCAGCTGCTGCTGGTGGAGCTGCTGGCAGCAAAGCTGAGGTCACTTGCCTCAGCAGCAGCAGCAGCAGCTGCTTCGTGCAGCTGCCAACAGCAGCAGCAGCAGCAGCCGCAGCTGTTGGATGCTGCTGATGCAGCCGCGGTGTGCTGGGGCTTTGCAAGGGTGGGCTACCAGGCAGATGCTGCTCTGCTGCAGCAGCTGCTGCAGCAGTTCTGGAGCAGCTACAGCCAGCAGCAGCAGCAGCAGCAAGCTGGCGTGAGCGGCACCAAAAACAGCAGCAGCAGCAGCAGCAGGCACAAGGACTTAGGTCAGTTAGCCGCAGGGCTTGCTGGCCTAGGTTTCAGGGACCCTGCAACCTGGGCGCAGCTCAGAGCAGCAGCAGTCCCCGCACTGGCTGATTTGCAGCCTGACAGCTTGCAGCAGCTGGTGTGGGCACTAGCAACAGCACAGGCCTCTGATGCAGCAACTACTGCAGCAGTAGCTGGCGCAGTCATGGACAAGCTGCAGGGGTTTGCAGCTGAGCAGCTGGCCCAGGTGGTGTGGTGCCTGCATGTGCTGGGCTGCGAAAGCAGTGAGCTGTTCGAAGCAGCAGCGCAGCAGATGGTTGTGCAGATAGAAGGGAGGCAGGCAACAGCAGACAGCAGCAGCAGCAGCAGCCGGAGTTCTGCAAGCTTGTCCAAGGACGGGCCAGCAGTAGCAGCAGCAGCAGCAGCAGCCCAGCAGCAGCAACGACTGGTGCCACTGCAGCGGCCGCCGCTGCCTCCTCAGCAGCAGAAGCAGCAGCACAGCAGCAAGCTGCAGCAGATCGTGCTGCAGCTACCAGCACAGCACAAGAGCCACCAACACAGCAAGAAGCAGCAGCATGCGGCATCGGCAGCAGCAGCAGTGCAAGGCCGGCTGGGCCGCACTGCTGCTGACTTGTGCAATGCTGCTGCCAGCCAGGCGTATAGTGCACTAGAGAAATATGACCCGCTGCTGTGCACCCTGGCTCTGTACAGAGACTACCTGCAGCCAGCACACTGAATGGTCCTACGCATGAGTGTTCATGCGTGGCAGCAACAGCAGCAGCAGCTGACATCAAGTGGTCAAGCACGGAACCAGCAGCTCTAGCAGGAGCAGTTGGCTGGCTGGCGGTGTTAATTGGCATTGTAGCGCTGAGGCAGACATTGTGCTGTGCTATTGCGCTGAGGGGCAAGCTGGGCGCTGGCGGTGCTGCAGCAGGGGCTGCAACAGATCGCAGTGCACTGGACAGTGAAGCTGGTTTAGGGCATGCTGGCCTCTTAGGGTGTAGCACGCCTGCTGCTGCCGTAGCTGTTGCTGCTGATCTGGCTGCTCGCGTGATGAGGGACAGACGCTGTCTCCTGATGTACCTGTACAAAACTGTGTTGAGCGCTGTTCTTGTGTACAGGCAGCCGCTGGCTTGGGTGTGGCTTTTCGAGTGTTTAGCCAGCAAGAGGGTGTGCAGTAGCACGAGAGTGTGTGTAGCGTATACGGCTGGCACCATGCATTGTATAGCATCGCATCAGGAGTTGTGAGAGACTGAGGCGTAGCACGGCATGTTGGCATGTTAATCAAGCAGTTCAGCTGTATCAAGCAATCAGCTGCTCTTCTTCTGTTTGCCTACAAGGGAGTGTGCTGGTAGCAACCTTCTAGTGGTGGCGTTTGCCACTCAACAGGGCAGCATGCGCACTCACACAGTGTGAATCTGCAGTCACGTTGCTTTGTGCTTTGCCGTTCTTATGATGTCTGTATGACAATTGCGAGTACGTGGCAGCGTTGACACAGCTCCGCCCAGTAACAGGTGTGGCGGGGACATGTCTGTACATGTCATCGTGCTGTGTCCTGTGGGGCTGCTGCTGTTGGGCGCCTGTTCGTGGTGTGCACGCATACTTGCTATGGCTTGAATTGTAACACGATGATGATGCTGGTGCAGTGTATACGCACGTCAGCACGGAGAGGAAGCCAAGAGAGAGGCGATTACATAATCATTATGTAGTCGGCTGACAGCCCAGCGAGTTGCTGGGCTGTCAGCTGCTGCAGGAATACTGCTCCGCATCACAGGCTGAGCCACCAACAACACACGCACCTGAAAAGCGTGCACTATGAAGCAAACTTCAGCCTGCCACTGCAACAAGGTGATTCCAAACACAACTATGTAAGCAGTGCAACCTGCTGCCACCGTGGCTGCATTAGCCATGTAACACAACCCGTGCCGCTAGACATAACATAACATCACCGCGGGAAGATGGAGCGCACATGACCAGTGCCCAGCGTCAGCATGCGCACCGGCGACACCTGCAGCTGCTGCTTTACACCCGCTGCTGCTGCCGCTGCGCTGCATGCTTTGCCGTACTGCTCCAGGAATTCCAGTGCTGCTTTTTGAGCAGCCTCCAGGCTCTCGGAGCTGCTCACCTCCAGCAGCACCTGCAGAACGGCAGCAGGGCAGAGCAGCAAATTTACTTGTCAGTGCCCATCTCGTGTCCCAAGATACAGCATGATGTAGAAGACGAGGCTCTCAGAGCTGCTCACCTCCAGCAGCACCTGCAGCACAGTAATACAGCACAACAATCTATGTATCAGTGCCTGCCTTCACATTGCAAAAAGGAAACCAGACATCAGGCTCTCCGAGCTGCTCACCTCCAGCAGCACCTGCAGAACGGCAGCAGGGCAGCTGGGCAGAGCAGCAGACCTACTTGTCAGTGCCCGTGTCATGTCACCAGTTACAGCGTGATGTAGAAGACCAGGCTCTCAGAGCTGCTCACCTCCAGCAGCACCTGCAGCACAGTAATACAGCAAAGCATATCTACGTATCAGTGCCTGCCTTTACATTGCAGAACAAACACAAGAGACCAGGCTCTGCGAGCTGCTCACTTTCAGCAGCACCTGCACAGCGCGGCGACATGGCAGAGCAATCTCATTGCAAACTTTTGCAACGCGCTGTGCTGACAGCACGGCGTTCTGCTTCCACCAGCATGAATTGCAGCACAACTGCAAGCAAAGCAACACGCGAAGGGATGAACAGCGCGCACCTGCTGCGTCTCTGGCGTCACTTTGCAGTGCTCCGCGTTGATGACGGGTGACACGCTCAGCACCGCCTGCGCTGAGTCGCGCAGCACGGCGAACAGCGGCGCTGCCTTGCTGGGCTTGTCTTGGATGTACGACAGGTACCTGCGGGGGATACACAATTGCAATCAGTTTTTTTGTTAGAATTCCATGGCGCTGCCTTTGCTGGGCCTGTCCCGGATATGACAGGTACCTGCGGGGTGATAGACAACACCTCACTAGTATGCTTGGCAAGAAGAATGCAATCACTGTATTAAGCCTTGAAAAAGAGAGGAAGCAAGCAACAAAGAAGTTTTAAAGGGTGAAAGCACGATCCGAAGTTGGCACCAGAGCTCGTCCTCTTTAACTTCACAGATAATTTGCTGGTGTATAATGATTGCGTCCCACAAGCCACGCCATGGACATGACGTGGGTGTTTGTGCTGTTCAGCATTTGACCAGCGACGCAAAGCCAGCCCGCTACTCACTTGAGCATGCTCCTATCTCCAGCAAAGTACTGCAGCAGCTGATCAGCCGTCACCGCCTGGCCAGGCTTGAAGCGGCTCGCTGCTGCTGCTGCCGCTGCTGCATCCTCTGCTGAGTCGCCAGCAGCAGCAGCAGCGGCATCTGCGTCTCTAGCTAAAGGCACAAAGCTGATGTCTGCTGGTGCTAGTGCCTCATAGTGCAGCGGCAGCTGGAGTTTGTCCATGTCATGTGTGCCGATGGCTGCTGCTGCGCGCTTGTTACACAGAGGCGACTCGTGGATGGATGTCTGCAGCGCTATGAAGTTCCCAGAGAGGCCGGGCAGGGCTGCGAAGTTCACGCCGCGAAGAACGGCACACACCAGGTGCGGGCGTATGCCTGCAGCATCAATGTCATGGAACAGCATGACCGGTGGATTAACAAAAAGTGCTTCTTGTAGCCAGATCTTCTGTCCTTGCGTGGCCTTGCCTTGCCTCTGCCTCTGCCTCTGCTGCTGCTGCTGCTGTCATTGCTGCTGCTGCTGCTGCTGCTGCTGCTGCTGCTCACCTTCAACCTCTGGATGCAAAAACAGATTTAGCTGAGCGCTACCTCTGCCTTGTAAGATGTGTGCCCACCCTCGTCTGACACTGCTGCTGCTGCTGCTGCTGCCGGTGCTGTTGCTGCTCACCTTTCACCTCTGGGTGCACATGCACATCAAAATTGCTGTCCTTCTCCACCGGCAGCAGCTTGTAGGAGCGAGCAGCAGCAGCGGCAGCAGCCAGCGCCAGCTTGCTCATCGCTGCTGCTGCCTCCGCCTCTGATTCTTTGCTGGGCGGAGCTCCGTGCTTCTTAATGTGTGTGATGATGTTCTTCAGGCGGCCCTCCTTGAGCACCTGCAGTGGTATCAGGGTGTGTGCAAGTTTCAAGGGTGGTTCAGGCACATGAGGTGGTGTTCAGAAGGAGGCTGGCTGTCACTTGTCGATAAGGCGGCCCTCCTTGAGCACCTATGGTTTTGCGGTTGGAGGCAAGGGGTCAGGCAGGGGTTTAGACCAGCACCTGGACTAGGGTTGAGAGGGAGGGCAAGCTGAGTGTGGTGATGTTCTTCAGGCGGCCTTCTTGAGCACCTGCCGTTTTGTGGTTGTGTGCAAGGTGCGGGCAGGGGTTTAGCCCGGCATATGGATTGGCGTTTTGGGGAGGCCAAGCTGTGTGTGATGTACTGATGCAGCAACGCGTACGCTGTGCTGCAGTACCTGTGCCTTCTCAGCTTGGTTGCTGTTGAGGTGTCAAATGCATGTGGCAACTATGATAGAATGAGCACAGATGGGTCGCTGGCACAACAGCTTTGCATGTGGTAATCATGTCACCTGCTACAGCAGTGCGCAGTCTCAGCTTGGGCATCTTCTTGTCATCAAAGGGGTTGCCCTCCATCTTGCACTTTTGTGAAGACTGGCAAACAACAACAGCATAGATGTGATGTAGGTGTTACTACAGTTTGCTCGTACCTTGGGCATCTTCTTGTCATCAAAGGGGTTGCCCTCCAGCAGCAGCGACTTCAGCTTCGGCGCAGACGCCAGCTCCTGCAGGGCAGCGGGGCAGCAGGCCAGGCAGCAGCACGCTTGGAGACAGCTGCTTTGACAGTGCGGCCAAACACTGCCACATCACCGCACACAAGCACACAGAAGAACACCACTGATGCACAGACTTGAGCTTCGGCGCAGACGCCAGCTCCTGCAGGTCCGCAGGACAGCAGGCCAGCCAGCAGCACGCTTTGAAGCAGCTGCTTCGACAGTGCGGCCAGCCACTGCCACATCAACGCACATAAGCACACAGAAGAGCACCGCTGATGCAGAGACTTGAGCTTCGGGGCAGACGCCAGCTCCTGCAGGGCCGCAGGGCCGCAGGCCAGCCGGCAGCACGCTGTGAAAGCTGCTTTGACAGTGCGGCCAAACGCTGCCACATCAACACACACAAGCACACAGAAGAACACCACTGATGCAGAGACTTGAGCTTTGGGGCAGAAGCCAGCTCCTGCAGCGCAGCAGGACAGCCGGCCGCAAGCGTTGACCCAATTGGTCAGATGCTGTTCAGGATTGCCACAAATTGGCTGCTTGTCACTAGGCAGATGCCGCAGCCTGGACAAGACCTTGGGCACAACTCGATGTGGCATGTAAGGCGGCAATGCGCAGTGCGCCCTGGGCAACGCTGGAGCGGCTGCTGGAGCTGCTGGAGCTGCTGCGCCATGGGCAACGCTGGAGCGGCTGCTGCAACTTTGTTCATACACACACGCACCTGTGGCACGGCTGTCAGTGCGCAGTGAGCCATGGCTAGGTCCAGCAGCCAACTGGCCGCACCTGGCTGCAACACACTGCTTGCACAACCTCACACGTTCCCTGAAAGTTCTGCCAGCAAGGCAAAGCACAGATTCTCTGTCACACCCTTTGTGTCACACCCTTTGTGTCACACCCAAACCCTTGGCAGCTGCCACTTGCAGGGTGTGGCCTGGAGGGCCGCACTGCTGCGGGCATCACATCAAAACACACCTGTGGCACTGCTGTCAGTGCGCAGTGGGCCATGGCCAGGTCCAGCAGCCCGGTGAGCTTGCTGACAGCTTGGCAATCGCTGATATCATGGTGCATACTTTATCAGGCACACACACCTGTGGCCACGCTGTCAGCGCGCAATGGGGGTGACCGCACTGCTACTAACATCCAATCAAAGCGCACCTGAGGCACCGTAGTCAACACGCAGTGGCTATAACCGCATTGCTACCAAAATCACCCAAAACACACCTGTGGCACTGCTGTCAGCGCGCAGTGGGCCATGGCCAGGTCCAGCAGCCCGGTGAGCTTGCTGATGCCGCCAGGCAGCTGCGTGATGGGATTGTGGCTGGCCACAAGAGTGGACAGCTTGGGCAGCTTCACCAGGCAGCGAGGCAGCGCCTGCGGCAGGGTGGCAGAAGGTCAAAGTTACGTCAAGCAGCTTCAGTGACATTGTGCGTTTGAAACAGCAGCTGAGCATGCGCTTGGGCAGCTTTACCAGGCAGCAAGGCAGCGCGTGCGATTGTGATAAGGTAGGAGGGTGCACAGCTGGGTTGAGCAGGCAGCTTGTGCGACATCATGCTTTTGAACCGGCTGAGCGTGTCTGGCAGGGTACGTAGGACTCTGCAAGTGTGCTTGTGAATGATGGCTTTTTTTGCTTTTTCTGAATGCAGGTGCCACTAGCACACTTGGTGAACTGCGGTCCCACCTGCAGCTGGTTGTAGCCTATGTTGAGCACGTGCAGCTCCTTCGCATCAATCAGCGACTCTGATACACTGGTCAGCTGCAGCCCGCCAGCAGCAGCAGCAGTCCATTTGCAGCAGCAACAACCGTGGATTGACAAATAAAGAAGAGAAGCAGGCATGCTACCAGTGCCAGCAGCTGCACAACGTAGCTCTGCTGCTTGCGATCCGCCATGCCGCCGTGCTCATCACGTACACACTGCGCATGCCAGCATCGGCATCCACGAAGCGCAGCAGCTGCACTGCGCTTGCATTGACCACTATTGTGCTGGTGGTCTCGCACCTTGTTGCGGCTGACATTGAGGGTGTGCAGCTTGGGCAGGCTGAAGAGGCCCTCAGGCAGCACCTCAAGTGCATTGCCTGGCAGCAGCAGCAGCAGCAGCAGCAACAGCAACAGCAGCAGCAACAACAGCAGCAGGTGCAGCTGCATATGAGTCCGTTGACGCTGTGGAGCCGTCAGCACAGCTGTAAAACACTACTAGTGGTAAGCAGCAGACCTCCGCACCTAAGCAGCAGACCTCCGCACCGCCCTATGGTCCAGCTGCTTGCACAGACTGTACAGACATGCAGGTAACAAGCATCATGCAGTGTAGTGTCTTTAAAGGCATTAGTGATCCTAGCTGCCGTGTGATGTCGTATTTCAAGCGCGCGCACATGCCTAGGTGTGCAACTTCCTGTTGCAGCTGCTGCTAGCCTGGCAGGGCCTGTACAGATGCTGATACACCAGCCCATCTCTTTTTCCTCTTGTTCAAGTCCAGCTCAGTGTGCAAAGCAGCAGCTGCCAGTTTCGGAGCTGCAGCCTGCTGCGGCTGCAGCATGTATGCTGAAGATCACACACCTTCCACGATTAGGGTGCGCAGCAGTGGCAGGCTGCAGATGCTGTCAGGCAGTGAAGCCAGCCCATTGTTTGTCACCAGCAGCTCTGCAGCAAGTAGCAGTAGTACTGACATGTGTCAGTTGATGCGCAGCCATTGCCGTGGCACTGCCATGGTAGCACGCTGGCAGTTGCTCTGCTTGGTAGGCTTCGATTTGGATTGCGGGTCACTGCTGTACCGTGCTACGTTGATGAATTACTCCACAATGCATCTAGGAAATGCTGCAAAGTATGTATGCAGCAGCGGTGCAAGCAAACCATAAATGCACAGCAGGTGTCCCTGCTGCTGCTGCTGCTGCTGAAGCTGCTTCACATGCCATGCACCCCACTCACCGTGCAGCTGCGTAACCTGACCTAAGCTCTGAGGCAGCTCCGTCAGCTGTGCGCAACCAGACAGCTCGGCAAACGTGAGGAAGCTTGGCAGCTGCTCTGGCACTTTGCCGCTGCTCTCTTCAAGCCGCTGCTCCAGCGTCTTGCCAGTAACACGCAGCTCATGCTTGTTGTTATCTACACAAGCTTGTACCTCCGGCCACATTGTGTGCGATCAGACGCCTAGAGGCTAAGATCGCCGAGACAGTTGTGGCACGCACGGAGACCAATGATGGGAGGAGATAGCAGCTGCACCTTTCGCTTCACGGCTGGATTTGAGGCGAATACGTGTACGCTGTCGCCTGTCGTGTTTGCATCATGTCGGCTTGCATAGCACCAGCTGATAACAGGGAAATGTACTGCCTTTGTCATTCAATGTATCAGGCTTTATGTGAAGAGCAGCACCGCAGCAGAAGGGGCCTTAAAATGGAAAATGGGGAATAAACGCACCTGTTTCCAATGGGAGACGGGCAGGAGTGGGAGCTATCTGTGGGAGGCGGTGCTTGCCCTGCGGTGCAAATGGCTGACTCGGAATTATCTCCAGGAAGGTAGCAATATCGGACTTGTATAGCGGATCAAAAACAGGTTGGCATGGCACGTGCAATTCTAGATGTGATACACCATAACAGCAGGTTGCGGGGTAGGGCAAAGAAAATTGATGTGTTTGTGGCGCCGTGTGGTGGGGTCACTGTACAGTCACGGTGGTACTTGAAAATTGACGTCATCAACGCAGCGGCAGATCCTGCAGACCCTGGAGCGCTATCAGATGGCTCAGTTTCTGCTACAGTCGCGTGTTCAGCCACCTGCCAGGCTGGTCGATTCCAGGCAGCAGCATGCCATCAGTGCCACTAGAGGAATTTGGGTTCAGGCGGAGGGATATGCCAGGCTCACTTGGCAGCAGGCCCCCACAATGAAGTTCCTTTTAGACCCTTACATTGATCAGCAACCTATACATACATAAACAATCGTTTATCATTGGCAGTGACAATGGATGACACCCGAGCAGTTCAGCAGCTGACGTGGCGAGTGTCATTCACGACGTGCTGTTCACCTGCGGTAGTTGAAGAACCTGTCGCAAGCATAACAAAAGTCAAGCAGTTCGTATGGATTTGATTATGTAACGATTGGAACGCTCTACTGTCGATGTGTTTTCGAATTCTGTATTGACGCACTCACAGGCGTGCCACGCCGTTCAGGAACATGACATATTGCCAAGTATCATAGGGAGATGCATTTGCCGCTAACACAGGGCGTACTGGGTGCAAGGTGGGCGCTTCAGGCGTGCACGGGAGGAAGGCATGCGCACTACGTTGATGTCGATGAATGTTCTGTGTCCCATACGTCTGCTTAGAGTTTTAGTACCAGCACAAGCTGCTGCGTCCTTCTGCAAGCACAACCCTAGAGCTTCCGAAACGTTTTATGCCCCAGTCCTCCTAGCGCTGTAAACATGACCTAGGTACTCATCTTGGTAGAGTAAGAAGCTGTTATCGCCTTTATATCCCGCAGGAGTCTGGCTGGGCACCAGCAGCTGCAGCAACATCTTTGGCAGCACCATCCTTGGCAGCAGCCTGGAAGCAGAGCATGCAACCTTCAACCTTCAACCATGCAGCTGTGCCCTGGCACACTGCCTGAAATCATAAATGCCAAACACCGCAGACGTTGTATTTGGGCAAAGGCTTTGCATGATTCATGCAGCAGCAGTAGCATCGGCAGCAGCAGGGATGTGCGGGCGCAATTCGTCAGTACGCCAGAAAGCTCCGCGCCACTACCACCACAGCAGCAGCAGCAGCAGCTGCAGTCACATGACACACAGCAGAGCAGTATCAGTGGCAAGAGCAGCACCAGAAGCAGTATGTCTGTCACCGCAGCCCCATATGCCAACCCGCTGCCTCGCAGCTCCTCACTCGCTGCGCAGCAGCAGCCCACCACCACCACCAGCACCAACATCACCAGCAGCAGCAGCAGCAGTAGCAGTGCCACCGCTACAGTGCAAGCCACAGATGGCAACGCTGTAACAGCCAAGGTGGCGTATGCGCTTGCTGACGTGGCCTTCATCTACCCCATCACCCCTGCCACCCCCATGGGTGAGGCTGTAGAGGCATGGGCTGCAGCCGGCAGGCGCAACCTGCATGGCAATGTGATGCAGGTGGGCAGTTGTGTTCGGTGATGATGACTAGGTTTAGATATCTTGCTGCTGTTGAAGCAGGCGGCGAGCGCAACCTGCATGGCAACGTGATGCAGGTTGGCAAATTTGTTTGGTGGTGATGACTAGGTTCATGTATTTTGTTGTTGTTGAAGCAGGCGGCAGGCGCACCCTGGTTGGCAACGTGATGCAGGTGGGCACATGCTTACATCAGGGATGCTTGGTTGTCAGATACGCACAGTCAATGCTGGTCTCTTTCAAGGAGCCGACAATGCTGAGACAAGGCACTGCAGCTGAGCAGCAGCAAGGTCAGGGCTGGGTGGCCTGGGCACAGCTTTCTGGCGTGCTGGCAGCAGCAGGTGCAGCAGCCGCTGCTTGTTTGCACAGCAGCCAACTCAAAGCTCTTCTACGTGAGCTTTTCATGCATGCTGCAACCATTGCAGGTGGTGCAGATGGAGGGCGAGGGCGGCGTGGCTGGGGCGCTGCACGCCTTGGGACTGCATGACCATGTTGATGTGTTGCCGACCTTTCATATAGTTTCATATCTCTTGCAACCAATGCAGGTGGTGCAGATGGAGGGCGAGGGCGGCGTGGCTGGGGCGCTGCACGCCCTGGGACTGCATGACCATGTTGATGTGTTGCCAACTTCTCACATTCTTTCATTCCTGCAACCATCGCAGGTGGTGCAGATGGAAGGCGAGGGAGGCGTGGCAGGGGCGCTGCACGCCTGAACACTGCATGACCATGTTGCCAACCTTGCACATTCTTTCATACATCCTCCTGCAACAACTGCAGGTGGTGCAGATGGAGGGCGAGGGAGGCGTGGCAGGGGCGCTGCATGGTGCCCTGCAGGCTGGTGCACTGGCCACCACCTTCACCTGCAGCCAGGTGGGCATGTTGCTTGCTTAACAGTAGAACAGCACAGGTGCAGAGGTGCAGAGGAAAGATGGTTATTTCAAGCCGGTTGCCTGCCACCACCTGCGCCTGCAGGTAGGTGCGGCGGTTTGCTCCCAGTTCCAACACCAGTCCGCTGTTTCCTGCAAGCAGAAGCAGCAGAAGCATGTTACTGCAGGCGCTGCGATGTGATTGTGCCACAGTTGTGCTTGCTCCCTGCTCAGCAAGGGCTGCTTGCTGCTGCTATGATGGCTGCAGGGTCTGCTGCTCATGATACCCAACATGTACAAGATTGGTGAGCACTGATGCAACATGAGTAATCCAGCTGTTGTACATTACCTGGGAAGCTAGTCGCCATCTTCCAGCTATGGTCAGTTCCTCAGCTGCTGCAACCCATTGTGCTTCAAGCCAAATTTAACCCGCTGTTCACTGCAGTTGCTGTTTTGGCAGATCTCGTCCAAAACCTACAACCCTGCCACCCTCTGCAAATACCTGCGCCACATTCTGACGTACTGCTGCTGCTGCCGCTTGCACTGGTGCCGCTGCTGCTGCTGCTGCTGCTGCAGCCGGCGGGCTGCTGCCCTGTGTGATGCATGTGACTGCGCGCACGCTGGCTGCTGATGCGGTGTCCATGTTCTGCGACCACCAGGATGTGATGGGTGTGCGGCAGACAGGCTGGGTGATGCTGGCCGCAGCAGACGCACAGGTGGGGGCGCGTTGACAAGCCACATGTTTTCTGCAGGGCTCAACTGCTTCTGCATTACAGCATGCAATTAATGAGGGGCATGCAGCAAACCACTGGGTGATGCTGGCCGCAGCAGATGCCCAGATGGGGGGCAGCATGTGTGACCGCCGCTTGGCTGGTTGGCTGGCTGGCTGCTTGTGCGCAACTGCTCCTGCATGCATGTGCTAACCATGTGATGAAACATCTTTCATGCCCTGCACCCCCTGACTGTTTTTGTAGGCAAGTATCACCCAACAGCAGTCCTTGCATTGGAGTGCCCGCTCAACTGCTGCTGCTGCTGCTGCTGCTGCTACTACTTGTTTTTCCATGCAGGAAGCGCAAGACCTGGCGCTGGTGTCCCACCTGGCCAGCCTCAAAGCGCGGCTGCCCTTCCTGCACTTCTTCGACGGCATCCTGTGAGTGAGGGCGCGGCCTGCCATGCTGCCTGGTAGAAACAGAAAGATAGCTGTGTGCCAGCACCTGCACCACAGCCTGGCGTGCTGCGCGCCACACGCAAGCCTGGAGCTGCCACAGGGATGACACAATTGGGGCCATTTGTATGGCTTGGCTGCCGGCACTGAAGGCAATATATCTTGCTGCTGCTGCTGCTCCTGATCTTGGTGGATTCCTGCTCAAGTCACTTGCACTCAACCGCTCTGCTCCTGTGGGTGCTGCTGCTGCTGCTGCTGCTGCTGCTGCTGCTGCTGCTGCTGCTGCTGGCCTTCCATGCTGCTGCCGTGCCGGCTGCAGCACCAGCCATGAGATCCGCAGCGTGTCAGTGCTGGAGCCTGAGGCCTACAGGCACCTTCTGCAGGTGAGGGGTGGGCGTGCAGGCAGCTTGTTGTGTCAAGCACTTAGAAACCACTGCTGTCAGTGCTGGAGCCTGAGGCCTATAGGCCTGTAGCTATAGACACATGCTGCAGGTGACGGGTGTGCGTGCAGCCTGCTTTTTCGGCATTTCAGGCATTGTGACCAGCTGGCGTCTGTTGTTGACAGTGATATTGTTGTGTTTTGCTGTGCTGTTGAGGCTGGTACCTGCACCCCACCCAGTGGCGAGCCTGGGAGTTGCGGTTGATTTTGCACACTGTGTACGTCATAGCTTGATATGCACTTGTCAGTGTGGTAAGGCGCACACACCAAGCTGTGTTGGCCGCACATGTCACGAGCCTGTGTGCTGCAGCTGTGGCAACCGCTCATTCAGTTGCACGTGTACAGCACCACATATTGCTCAGCACACTGGCTAGACTGCTGCCATCCCGGCATCCAGTTCCCTTGTCAAACACCTTCATCAACTCCTTCACACATGCATCCAATGCGTGTGCAGGATCCAGAGGTGGCTGCTGCCACTGCAGCACACATTCATGCGCCTCATCATAACCCTCATCAACAACTCTGTGCATGCATGCATCCAATGCGTGTGCAGGGTTCAGAGGTGGCTGCCATTGCGGCACACAGGGCTCGTGGCCTCAACCCGGCACACCCACACCAGCGTGGCGGCGCGCAGGGCGCTGACGTGTTCATGCAAATGCGCGAGGCAGCCAACCCCTACTACCTGGTGCGCAGCCAGCTGTGTTTTTGTCTGGTTGCAGCCCCTAGTTGCAGCCCCTGCTGAGGGTGGGGTCTATTGCGGCTGCCATGGAACGCAGCGTTGCACATGCGGCAGCAGACCGTGGCTGACGCAGTTGCCAAGTCGTGCTTCCTGTCTAACCTACTTCCCTTTGCTGCCTGTGAACTGCATCGCCACCTCGCCACCTCATCTCGCCGCCTTTGCGGAACATGTGTGTTATAAGTTTTATGTGCAAGCAACACCTGGCAGCGTTGAGGTCACCATGGATGATGCGGCTGCGCTAAAGATGTGCCACCTGCTTTTAGCACCTTGCTGCCCATGATGCTTTGCTGTTTTGCGCAGGCAACACCGGGCATCATGCAGGCCACCAAGGACGATGTGGCTCGTGTGCTTGTGTTGCCGTGCTGTTCAAAGTCGTTGCTATCATTGGCGCCCCTGGTGCGCTCTGCTCTTTCATGCAGGCTGAGCCAGGCATCGTGCAGGCCATTTTGGACAATGTGGCTGCGCTCACGGGCCGCCGCCCTGCCTTCCCAAGCCTACTGTTTCTTTTCATGCCATGAAATTG
>RWJK01001792.1:164298-181965 GCA_004335835.1 Scenedesmus sp. ARA3
TGCAGGCGGCACCTGGCATCATACAAGCCACCATGGATGATGTGGTTGCGCTCACGGGCCGCCCCCTGCGCCTGTTTGGCTACTACGGCCACCCCCAGGCTGAGCGCATTGTCATTGCCATAGGCAGTGCCACCTCGGTGCTGCAGGAGGCAGTTGACCACCTGAATGCACAGGGGCAGCGCGTCGGCATGGTGAACGTGAGTCAGTATTGATGGGCGGGTTGCTGTAGTGTGGCCTGCAGCTGTGTTGTACTTGTCAGGTTCTGTTTGTGCTGCAGAAGGCTGTGGACCACTTGAACGCACAGGGGCAGCGCGTCGGCATGGTAAACGTGAGTTGATTCCATAGTTTTGGGCTGTTCCTTATAACTCAACAGGGGTGGGGCATTACTCCAGTCACTGGAGCAGCCTTGGCTGCTAGCAGCTACGTAACAGCTGTAGTGCACTTTCTGGCGAGCCGGCTTGGTCTTCCACTCCACTCTGTCCTCCTGCACAGCTGCAACTGCCAACCTGGCAGTGCTGCTCTTCTAGCCCGTTTTCAACTTCATCACCCTGCCCCCCTTGCTGCCTGCTGCCGCTGCCTCATCAGGTGCACCTGTTCCGGCCCTGGTCGCCGCAGCACCTGCTGGCTGCACTGCCTGCTAGCGTTACTTCTATTGGCGTGCTGGACCGCACCAAGGAGCCTGGGGGCCAGGGCGAGCCGCTGTACCTGGACGTGGCAGCAAGCATTGCTGAGGACATGGCAGGTGCGGTGTGATGGCTGCATTGCTAGCAGCTTTGTAGCAGCATGTATCTTAGTAGCCTGGGGGGGCCGCCCCCCCTGGCAGGCCAGGGGGGGGCCGCTGTACCTGAACGTGGCGGCCAGCATCGCTGAGGACATGGCGGGTGCGGCGCCGTTAACACATGTATAGTCACTTGACGATAGATATGCCAGGAGCTTTGTATGGTTGTCTGCCTTGCCAGCTTTCAAAACGCATGGCTGCCTCGCTCAATCCTGCAATCCTTGCTTGGTGTCGTTGTACTTGACCAGGGCCATTACAGGCATGTTTTGCTGCATCGTGCTGACATATGCTGCTTTATCGTTTTCTTCTTCTTCACCATCATTTTCTTAATCTGCTGCTGCTGCTGCTGCTGCTGCTGCTGTTGTAACACTGTTAAAACACACTCCAGCTGGCGGCCCTGTGCGGCGCGTTGTGGGCGGCCGCTACGGCCTCGGAGGCAAGGCCTTCACGCCAGCCATGGCTGTAGCAGTTTTCGACAACCTGGCTACCCAGCCGCCGCGCAACCACTTCACAGTCGGCATAACAGATGACGTGACAATGACGAGCCTGCCTGTTGGGCCTGAGATCAATACGCTGCCGGCTGGCACGTACGAGTGCCTGTTCTGGGGCATGGGCAGCGACGGCACTGTTGGTGCTAACAAGGTGGGCAGCGCATTGCTGTGTCTATGTTGTGCATGTTTCTGGAGTTACACCCATATGTACTGAGTGCGTGCAGAACACAGGGTGGCGGACTGGCAAGGGCCAAGGCAGGAAAGCAGCGTTACAGCAAAACTGAGGCACTGCCTGCAGAAATACTTCTGTCGGGCAGTCGGTACCGATGCCTTGACCAATGATGGTTCTGAACATGTGTTTTGCCTCTCTCATGAATGGTGTGCTGCCTGCTGCCTGCAGGAGGCCATAAAAATTATCGGCGAGGCAGATGAGGGCACATACGTGCAGGTGGGTTTGCCATCCAAGGTTTGACATGCTGCTGCATGCGCCGCACTGTTGTTGTACGTACACTGCCGAGCCGCTGGCGTCCATGAACCATGGCTGGCTGCTGCTGAAACCCTTACAGCTGTGCAGCACACATGCTGCAGAGCGTTGCTCAGGCAGCGGCATGTACCATAATGCACAGGGCGTCTTGTAGAGCCATTATGGGCTTTGCCAGTGCAAAGCCTTCTGCTGCTGCTGCGGCAGCAGCAGCTGCTGAAGCCTGGTTTTATGTTGCTGTCGCCGCCTGCAAGCCAGCTTCAGTGGTGACGCACACAAGACAGCGCGCTGTGGAGGCGCTCAGGACGGCATGCTGTCATTGTTTTGCGTGTGCTGCTGAACCCTCCTTTCTCATCGCCGCGTGCAGGCCAGCTTCAACTACGATGCTCACAAGAGCGGAGGGCTGACGGTCAGCCACCTGCGCTTTGGCCCGCGGCCCATCACCAGCAGCTACGCCATCCACAGGGCAGACTACATGGGCGTGCACCTGGCAGCATACCTCACAAAGTGAGCAGGTTGAGCAGGTTGAGCAGGTGCTGTGGTAGAGCAGAACCCAAGCTAGGTGCAGGATTGCTCCATGGTGGGGCTCTGCTGCTCGGATGCTGCAGTGGTGCCATATGGTGTGCAGGTCTTGGGTGATATACGCTTACACAACAGGTCTTGGGTGATATACGCTTACACAACAGGTCAGAATGGGCTCATTTGTTTGGATCGCATTACACATGTTGTGAGCATTGCGCTTCTCATGCTTGGCTGGGATGAGTGAGCGTATGTGATTGACAGCATGTATTGCTGCTGCTGCTGCTGCTGCTGCTGTTGCTGCTGCAGGTTTGACTGCCTGTCCCGGCTGAAGCCCGGTGGCGTGCTGGTGGTGAATGCACCCTGGCGCAGCGCAGAGGTGGGGACAGCACAGCTCGCACTGCACCTGCAAATGCTTCTCTAGATTGCATTCTGATGCACAGCGACCGGCATATCCCAGGTACCGGCATCTGAAATCTACGCTGTCTTTTGCTGCCGCAGGAGGTGGGTGCTGCGCTGCCTGCCAGGCTGCTGCAGCAGCTAGCCACGCTGCAGCCGCAGCTGTACGTGGTTGATGCGCGGCGCGTGGCTGATGCGGTGGGCCTGGGTGGGCGCATCAACATGGCCATGCAGGCGGCCTTCTTCCAGACCAGCGGCGTGCTGCCCCTGGACAAGGTGGGTGTGAGAGTGTGTGAGAGTGTGTGAGAGAGTGTGTGAGAGTGTGTGCGAGAGTGTGAGAGTGTGGCAGGGAGGCAGTGTGCGAGTGTGGGTGTGTGGCAGGTTGGGCGGGGTGGACCGGTGATGGGCTGCTGATGCGGTTGGCTTGGCTCATGTCGTTGCATCGCTATTATTGGTGCGCAATTGCATTGCCGATCGCTCAAGCTACGGCAAGAGTGCTTTCACGTGTAGCAAAGCTGTTCTCAGACAGGGTCAGGGTCTGTTTTGCTTCACAGATTCCGCTTTTTATACTGGATGGCTCATGGTTGCAACTCCTTGTGCCTGCAGGCCATCCCTCTGCTGAAGCAGGCCATCAGCAAGTCATACAGCAGGCAGGGCGACAAGGTGGTGGCGCAGAACCACGCAGCAGTGGACGCAGCGCTGGCGGCTGTGGTCAAGATAGACATCCCAGCCGCCTGGGCAGCAGCTGACGCTGCTGCAGATGCTGCTGCCACAATTCAGCAGGCCAGCATGGCAGTGGCGTTAGACACCACAGCAGCAGCAGCAGCAGCCGCAGCAGAAGCAGCAGCGGCGTCCACGCCGACAGCGCTGGCTGCTAAGGCAGCAGCGCAGCGGTTGGGTCTGGGTGACTTTCACAGCAGGCTGGCTCAGCCCATGCTGGCGCTGCAGGCTGACAGCCTGCCTGTGAGCGCCTTCCAAGCTGGAAACATCATGCCGCCAGGTGAGCTGGCAGCCCGCCATTGCAACAGTGCACACCCATATATGGTCAGGGCTGTGCGCAAGGCTGTTCAACTTACTAAAAGCTTCATAGTATCATTGATGGCATGGAGATTGTTGTTTTATACCGCAGCCATTCGTTGCTGCCAACGCTTGGTACATAGGACCACAGTGCGCATACAGGACAACATTTGAAGTCGGTCCTGCCATCTGTTGCCGCCCGCCACCCTGCAGGCACCACCCAGCTTGAGCGGCGCGGCACAGCAGTCAGCGTGCCCGCCTGGGACCCTACAAGCTGCAGCCAGTGCAACGCCTGCGCCTTTGTGTGCCCTCACGCTGCCATCCGGCCGGTGCTGGCAACACCTGAGGAGCTGGCTGGCGCTGGTGGTTTGGCTGCTGCTGCATTTGAGACGCTGCCGCTGAGGGGTGGGGGCAGCAGGGCTGCAGCAGGGCAGGAGCTGCGCTACAGGATGCAGGTGGGTGCCTGGGAAATGCGTTTATTGCTTGATGCGGGCGCACAGCAAGCTACAACGTGCACGGCTGGAATCAACTGCACGTTCAATAGCAGGAAGAAGCAGGTGGCAACGGATGTTAGGGGTTCGTGCTAGTTGCACATCTTTATGGAAACTACACGACTGCTGAGGCGAAACACTACAACAACACGTGCTGTACTGCTTCGTGCTGCGGGTGCATGCAGGTGTCACCACTGGACTGTACCGGCTGCTCACTGTGCAGCCGTGTGTGCCCTACTGGGGCCTTGTCTATGGTGCCTCTGGCTGACGCTGTGGTGCAGCAGCAGGACGCAGCCTGGCTCTTCTCCAAGACGCTTCCCAGCAGGTAGGATTTGCCACTGCAGCAGCAGCAGCAGCAGCAACGGCAGCAGCAGCAGCAGCGGCGGCGGCGGCGGTGGCAGCACTGGCTGCAGCAGCAACAGGTGCAGCAAAGAAATGTAGCACTGGCGCTGCTGTGCCATCCCTTGCGCTTCAATGTTCAGCTGGCGTTACCTGCTTCCTCGACACACCCGGAACACGGCGCTGACATGCACTTCACATGTATCTGTGTCCCCGCCCTGCAGGGCCCACCTGTTTGACCCTGTCTGCACCAGGGGCATCCAGTTCCAGCAGCCGATGCTCAAAGCAGCATTCTTGCACTGCTGCTAACACCTTGCCTGCTCTGCTGCCGCCTGCAGGGCCCACCTCTTTGACCCTGCCAGCACCAGGTGAAGCCAGTTCCAGCAGCCGCTGCTCAAAGCAGCATTCTAGCACTACTGCTAATACCTTGCCTGCTCTGCTGCCGCCTGCAGGGCCCACCTGTTTGACCCTGTCAGCACCAGGGGCAGCCAGTGCCAGCAGCCGCTGCTCAAAGCAGCATTCTAGCACTGCTGCTGACACCGTGCCTGCTCTGCTGCTGCCTGCAGGGCCCGCCTGTTTGACCCTGCCAGCACCAGGGGCAGCCAGTTCCAGCAGCCGCTGCTGGAGTTCAGTGGTGCCTGTGAGGGCTGCGGGGAGACGGCCTACGTGAAGCTGCTCACACAGGTGCGGTTATAGTGGTAGTAGTGGTGCTGTTGCTGCTGCTCCTGGAGATGTTCTATGTTTGCGCGTGCTTGCTCAGCCTCCACAGCCTTGCTGCTGTATCACCCCTCATCTCGCGTGACTGCACTGCTCAAAGTGGCTGCAATGCTGCTGCATGCTGCGTGTCCCTGGCTGCAGATGTTTGGCGATCGCCTGGTGATTGCCAACGCAGTGGGCTGCAGCAGCGTGTGGGGAGGCTGGGAGCCCAGCAACCCGTACACGGTGAGCAGTGTGGTCGGTTAGCTGGGGTTTGCTGTGAAAATGTAAATCCAGGCATCCGCTGCCAGGGCCTTGTGCAGCTGCATCTGGCGCATTGCAGTGCTTGCTGTCTCGTCATTTGCAACCTCCATTGCGTGCCCTGCTGCCTTGATTGGTATGCTCCCACGGAGATTGTCTAGATTGTGAGCTGCAGGCAGCTCCGTAGACACAAACAGCATCCACGATTCCAAATGACATTATCACAAATTTCTAACAACACAAAATGTAACAACGCAACGCCGCAGGTGACGCCGCAGGGCCGGGGCCCTGCCTGGGCCTCTTCCCTGCTGGAGGACAACGCCCAGTTTGGCTTCGGCATTTACACCGGCCTGAAGCAGCGGCGGCAGGCCTACATGGCAGCAGCGCAACAGCTGCTGGACGGTGCCGCTGCTGCTGTTGATGATGACACAGCGGCTGGGAAGGGGTTTGGCAGTGCAGTGCTGCGTGCTGCACTGCAGGAGTGGCTGCAGGTGAGCCAGGGTACAGGCTTGTGGTTTTGTGGTAGTCAATCTGTTGTGTATGTTTCTGAAGGTTCCACCAGGCAGCAATGTCTGAAGGTTGTACACCTGTTGTTTGAGGCATCCTGACCAGAAGCATCATCTGGCAGCATGGGCTGATCAGGCGGCGGTTTCAGCTGCTGCTGCTGCTGATCAGCATTTGCTGCTGCTGAACACCTACACACCCTGTATGTGCTGCCACTCACTGTGCATGCAATTGCAACCCGCAGGTGGCTGACAACGGCCTGCTGTGCCACCAGGCAGCGCTGCAGCTGCAGCCGCTGCTGCAGGCAGAGGCGGCACAGCCCGGGGCTGCTGCCAGCCTGGCTGCACTAGCTGCTGATGCTGCAGACATGCTGGAGAAGCCCAGCTGCTGGCTGGTGGTGAGCTGTGGCTGTGTCTGCAGCACTGTTTGCGATGGTTGTGTCTGGACGAATGTTTGCATTTGATTGAGCTGATGCGGCAGCATTGTTACGCTGCTGCTCAGGCGCTGTGACGCGTGTGCAGCTGCAGTCTGTGTCAGCGCAGCAACCCTATTTGTGTGCATGTTGCTGGGGCTCCTTATGAGCTGGCAGTGCATGCAGCCCTGGCAACAGCTTCAGTGTATGTGTACATTGCCGGTGGCTTGATCACAACATGATTCTGCTGCTGTGTGTCCCTAATGCAGGGCGGTGACGGCTGGGCGTATGACATTGGCTTTGCAGGTGGGCTGCTGCAGCACCTACCGTGTGCATGCTTTGCTGTGCTACTGCGCCGGTTAGGTGGTTGCTGCCATGGCTGTGCATGCACGCGCAAAGCCCTGCTATAGCAGACCACCCCTCCCCGACAGTGTCAGCACACCCGCCACTGTCAGCCGACCTTTAGGCGGACCCTGACACCTATGATCGATTCCTAATGCCTCCCCTTTGTGTGCTTGCCTGCTTGCCTGCTGCCTGCCTGGTTGTTGGTGCCTCAGGCCTTGACCACGTGCTGGCTGGCAGTGAGGATGTCAACGTGCTGGTGCTGGACAATGAGGCCTACAGCAACACAGGAGGACAGCAGGTGCGACACCGCTGCTTCTGCTGCTGCTGCTGCTGCTGCTGGTGTTGCCGTCATCAAGCACGTTGTGGTGCCAGCGCTTGTGTTTGCTGCAGTGTGTTTGGATAGTGCACGCCAGTGCAGTTGCTGCGTTGAGCTTGTGGTTTGAAGCATGAAGCTGCTGTGTGGTGCAGCTGTGGGCTGCTTGATCAGCTGCAAATGACGGGTCATCATGGGTGACTCATGTCTGCCTTGCCCTGTCGCTGCTGCTGCTGGCGCTGCAGAGCAAGGCGAGCCCGCTGAGTGCGGTGCTGAGCATGGCTGCTGGCGGCAAGGCAACCAGCAAGAAGCAGCTGGGGCTGATGATGCAGGCCGCGTATGGAGACCACCTCTACGTGGCCAGCGTGTGCCTGGAGGCCGACCACAACCAGGCAAGCCCTGCGGCTCTAATGATATTCAAGTGTGTGTGTATTTTGCCTGCTCAATTGGCCAGTGTGAACCTGGAGGCCGATCACAACCAGGTGTGTGTAGCCACATGCGCTAGCCTATGATGTATGCAATGTGTTGTGCAGTATGTGCTCCGGCTGTTTTGGCTGTTGCCCCAAGGTTTTGCTTGCCGGCATTGGTTGTGGTTGCTAAGCCATAACTGTGCTGCTGCTGCTGCTGCTGCTGCTGCTGCTGCTGGCTGCAGGTGGTGAAGGCGTTTGCTGAGGCTGAGGCGCACAAGGGACCCAGTCTGATCATCGCATACGCACCATGTGTGATGCACGTGAGTGGGCACAGAGTGGGCGGGCTGGCTTGCCGGCTGGCTAGTCAAGCCGTGAATACTTGCATGACGCCCCATGCAGGCCATATGTAGCATTCATGGCAGTGCTGCTGCTGCTGCTGTTGCGGTTTGCTGGGTGTTGTGCCATCAGCTCTCCCGGGTTGCATACAGCGACAAAACGGACGGCAGCACACTGTGCAGGCAAGTGTGTTGCTGCATGCAGTTGCCTTGCTGCTGCTCCTAACTGATCTTATGCGATGTCTCGTGATATTCCCCGTGCAGGGCATCACGGATGGCATGAAGTGCTCAGCTGCGATGGCGCGCACAGCAGTCGACACAGGCTACTGGCCCCTCTACAGGTACAGCCCACCCAGCACCACACCCTGCTCAGCAGCAGACAAGCACACTGCTGCTGCTGGCAGCCCTACTGATGAGATAACAGCAGCAGGAGCAGCAGCAGCAGCAACATCTGCAGCTGGAGGAGGTGCAGCAGACACAGCCGTGCCAGCAGCAGCAGCAGCAGCAGCAGCAGCAGCAGCAGCAGCAGCAGCAATGACTCGTGGCAGGTTTGTGCTGGATAGTAGGAAGCTGAAGGGCCGTGTGGCTGATCTGCTGGCCAGGGAGAACCGCTTTTCTGTGCTGGCGCGGCGCAGCCCTGGCGTGTCTGCTGAGCTGCAGGCACGGCTGCAGCAGGAGGTGGAGGCACGGCAGGCGTGGTTGCAGTTGCTTGCCAAGGAGCAGCAGCAGCAGCAGCAGCCGCCGCAACAGCAGCAGCAGTGACGATATTTAGTGATACGGCAGCAGGAGGTGTGCGCATGGCAGGTGCGGCAGCAGATCCTGGCTAAAGAATAGCAGCAGCCGCAGCAGCAGCAGCAGCAGCAGCAGCAGCAGCAGCCATGACGGCGGCTGCAGCAGGAGGTGGACGCACGGCAGGCGTGGCTGCACAGGCTTGCCACGCAGCAGCTGGAGCAGCTGCAGCAACTGCATGTGCTGCCCAAGCACAGCCTTGGAGTGCGGTAGGCATGCAGCCTGGCTGCGTCTGCTGAGCTGCAGGCGCAGTTGCAGCAGGAGGTGGGCGAACGACAGGCGGGGCTGCAGATCCTGGCAAAAGAACAGCGACAGTGGCAGCAGCAGCAGTGACGGCGGCTGCAGCAGGGGGTTGACGCACAGCAAGCGCGGCTGCAGTTGCTTGCCAGTGAGCAGCAGCAGCAGCAGTAATGGGTGCATCTGCTGACGTAGCAGCAGGTATATTTGTTGCAGGCATATGGTGTGAGCCGCAGTATCTATGGCATGTGGTTTGTGCATTTGTATTACGCAGTTTTCACTCTTGTTTTGTTTCCACCAGATCTCTAGCATAAAAAGCAGGTCTATGTTTTGCTGTCTGAGGCATGCCTCCTCATATGGTGACGCCTCAATTTTTGTCAGCGCCAGCATTGTACAGGTTGCTTGCATGCGTGAATGATCAGGCAGCTCAGTGTGTGCGTGGCAAGTGTGTTGCTGTCATTTGTCATTTAGTACTGGAGCAAGCTACGCACGCATTTTGTATCACAGACACTGCATATAAGTTTTGTCAGTGGCATTTTTGCTGCGGTGAGAACCATGTCTTATCAGCTGCTATGCCACAAAGGTTGAGTATTTTCCTGCAGCCGGAACCCAATGCACAACAGCAGGCCCCTGCTGCAGCGCTGCACAGCAGCTGTGAGGCATATCAGCCAGTGTGTGAGAGGCATTGTGTTATTAGTGTGCTGCTGCATCTTCAACAGCAGGCAACCACAGGTGTCCGGCATTTTAGCACGTGGCACTTGCTGCGTGCCTCTGCAAAGAGCTGTTTTTTGGTCAAGCAGCAAATAGGCAGTGAGCCTGCCGTGCTCCGCTGTGAGCCCTGCTGGTCTGTGCCAGTAGTGCCGGTACCTCTCAAGTGTAGTGCGTGTCAGGCGTGCATGCGGCGCTGTACACATGACTGGCTGTGTGCTGCTGTTTGCAGTGCACAGCGTTATAAAGTCAGTATCATCCCATGCCTTGCATGCGTGCTGGAGCTGGTATGCACGCCACAGCAACATGTGGCGGCATGTGTTCACTGAGCCACCTAGGCACCTGTGTAGGATGGGTTGCAAGCATTGCGGAAGTCGTGCGACATTGGGCCACTCTGTGCATAGGATGAACTCAATCGTGCGCTGGGCAGAGTTGCCAGAGCCTTGAGCCGCCAGCAATCAGCGCATTCGGACACATTTTTGGAACACAATCCGCCTTGTGCATGTGGTAAGTGTGAGTGTCAGCCCTGGGATAGCTTTGACAGTCCAGCATTCTATGTCCTTGTCAACTAACCTGGCACGCAGCCTGAGCTGTTGTGAACTTGTGCATTTTCCTCGTCTCCAGCGTGTATTGGCTACAATGCTGGGTGCCGCATCTGTGTGGAACATGTTTGCTACCGGTGACAGGCTCCGGGTGATGCCATTTTCTGTGCACCAGCGTTTTCACATACAGTGTGTCGCGCTGCTCTGGCCTGCAGCAGTTGGCTTGCATCATCTACCGACAGATGACAGCATCATCATCTTCAACCACACTTGGCAGGTGTTTCAGGCCGCATGTCGTGTGGTGCTTGGGTGTTCTGGTTGGGTGTGCAGCTGCGTTATATTGATTGAAAGGACTGCCTGGGTACGCTGATGTGGTTGCCTTTGCAGCTTAGTGCCACATCTGGGTGCTTGGTGTTGTATGGGCAGCACTGCAACTGTTACAGCTAGCGCTAGGCTACCATGGTAGATGGCCAGACATCTCAGCTCAGCTGAGCAGTGCAGTGCATCATTGGGAGCCAGCCGACATGCAGTGCTGGGCAGGTACTGCATGATGGTGGTGTATGCATGCTTTAATCACTTTTGAGTCTCCCTGATCAAATGTTTAAGCTCGCAGCTTGAGCTATCCATGACAGGGTGCCATGGTCCGTCCAAGGTTGCCAGCTGCACTGCTGCTTGTAACACTGCAAATCCAAGCCTCGTGCACTGGATGAACCTCAGCTACGCATGCCACTTTAAGTTTCATACTCGCTTTCTTTGTACCGGCTTGCAATCGCTTTCATGCCAGCTAGATTTGAATCGTTTAAACAGTAAGGCTTCGCGTTCGCCCACAACAGACTCGCAGCAAGCTCAGCAGCATGCAACGCCTCAAATTGGGTCGTCATGGCGAAGTTCACAATGTTTTGAAAGAGCTGGTAGAGGGCGACATCGAGGTCTTCGGCAGGCTGCAGCCGAGGCTGTACATAGCCCTGCCAGTGATCCAGCAGCAGGCTGAAGAGCGAGGCACGCTAGCCATAGTCATCGACAGCAACAGCGAAAGGCTGTCACTGCTGCAAGCTGCGGCTGCAGCGGCTAGCAGAGGCTTAGCTTTGGCGCCTCTTGGGGCCAGCAGCAGCAGTAGCAGCTCTTCAACATACAGGCAGGGGTTGCTGTGCATAGCACGCTGTTGCGACGTAGCAAATGCAATGGTAGCTGGGCGTGTCAGCAGCACGTCTGTTACCTATGACAGGCGTGCACAGGAGGAAGCCGCTGTGGCGGTGCAATCAACAGGTGCGCAGATCATGTGCTGAGTCATGACATGGTGATCACCACAAACGAGCAGCATGAAGCTGCGCGTTGGGCACCTGCGCAGTGCCACCTGTAAACGGCAGTCAACGCAGGTATCAGCTGCAGCATAATAAGCACAGCTTTGTGTTCATACTGCATCCTACAGAGCCTGCTGCATCCTCAGGCCGTTTCATGCACCTTGCGGCGGACCCAATTGATTACTGCTCAATGTTGGTCATGCCGTGCAGGGCTGCTGGCAGCTCTCCCTGCTGCCTGCACTGCAGCAGCAAACATGCTGCAGCACGAGCAGCAGCAAGATTTGGACCCACAGATCACCAGTGCTGTGATGCGGCTAGCAGCAGCAGAGCTGCAGGTGTTGGAGACCTTTGCCAGCCTTGCTTGGCGAGCACACACCAGCAGCAGCAGCAGCAGCAGCAGCAGCAGCAGCAGCAGCAGCAGCCACAGTTATCTCAGCAATAGCAAGCAGCTAGGCAATGCTGTACTGCCTTCTGTCAAGCTGGCAGCAGCAGTGTTCGCTAACTCAGCTGACCGGGACGGCATCATTTCCGCAGTGCGTGTGGCAGAGCAGCTGTGCGCAGCATTATATGTAGAGACGCAGTGCTGCCATGGCGCCGGGCTCAGCAGGGCGCCAGATGCAGAACTGTTGCCTCAACTTGGCAATCATGACGGCTGCACGCCGCCGTCACAGCAGCTGCTGCGGTCAACAGAGCTACTGCAGTTGCTTGCTGCTGCGCTTGCTCTCTACGTGCAGCAGTTGGCTTACCTGATGTGCAGCAGCAGCGGAGGCGATGGTCAGAGTGAGTGTGGCGACAACTCACAGCTGCAGGAGGCAGCAGAAGCATCAGCAGCGTGGGCCAGCGGTTCTGCTGGCAGCTGCGCAGCAGCTCAGCTGCTGCAGGCGGCTGGCTTTCCACAGGTGCAGCACGTGCTGGCATCGCCAGCTGCCCTGGCTGCTGTTGTTGCCATCCCGCCGAGCAACCTAGAAACCTGGGTGCGAGCGATCAGCGAAGTCATGCAGCATGTGTGGAGCGGCATTGCAGGCGCATCAGGGTCTGCTCAAGGCAGTGACAGCTGTGGCAGCTGCAGCAGCAGCACTGCTGGTCACCCCGAGCCAGCATCGATGAGCTCTCTTGGCCTCATGAGCAGCTGGAATCTTGCACAGCAGCACTACCACCACCAGCAGCAGCAGCAGCAGGCACAGTGTTCACCTGCTGGCCTGCTGCAGCCCTGTGCGCTGGTCAAGGTGCAGTCTGTGCTGCTGTCGGGCGACCTGACCAGCAAGTGCCCCAACCTGTCTACACTGCTGGAGATGCTGATGACTGCATCACAGAAGAACGGCGAGCTGCCATTTTTAGTGAAGAATGGCCTGCTGCAGCCGGTGCTGCTGCAGCTGCTGCCACACCTGCAGCAAGTGTCGGCTGACCCAGCCAGCAGTACTAGCGAGAGCAGCAGGATCAGCAGCTCTTTGAAAGTTGCCAGGCCAAGCTGCTGCTGCTGCTGGCCGATGAAGGCGAGGCGGCTTTGGGGTTGCAGCCTGCTGGGCCTTTATGACTTTGTGTGTTTTAGCAGACGGCCAGTATAACAGATGGCCCTGTCTAGTATCAGGCTGCTGTCTGCCATCTGAACAGAGCAACAGCATCATGCTTCTGTGTAGTAAAGTTTTGAAGCGCCAACTAATGCCAGTCGCTCTCGTGAAGTGGTTTGCGTTCTTGTAATGACGCAGCAGCTGTGCTAGTTGTTCTATACCTTGTGTCATCCTGCCCTGTTGATTTCCGCATGCAGACGACAACTACCTGGCAGCCCTCTTCGCCGCCATTCTCAGCAGCGGCAGCAGCAGCAGCAGCAGCACCACCACCAGCACCACCACCAGCAGTCCAGGGCTGCTGCTGTCCTCCTTTGAGGCAGCGCTGAGGCACGGCCGTGGGCAGGACACACCTATACACGCCCCGGAGCGCATGCAGACATTTGCGCAAGCCGTTGCCCTTGCCTCCATGCCTGCTGCAGATAAGGCATTGCTGCAGCAGCTAGTCAGCAGCTCCTTGGATCTGCTAAGTGGTGAGCCCCAGCTGCTAGGCCCGCTGTTTGCGCTGCAAGTGAGCTGCCTGAAGTACGCATGGTGCTGGGTGACTCCCATGTACATGCCCACAAGCATCCTCAGAGCCGTGATGCTTATGGTGGTGCCCACCGGCGACGTATGCTCCTCAGTATTCAACACGATTCAGCTGCGGCTTCAGCAGCAAGCATGCACCAGCACCACCTGCAGCAGCACCACCACCAGCAGCAGCAGCAGCAGCAGTACCAGCGGTGCAACGAGCCGTGCCCGTGCAGTGACAGGCAGCCAGCAGCAGGGCTTAGCAGCCAGCCGAGCAGAGCCAGCAGCAGCAGCAGCAGCAGCAGCAGCAGCAAGTGCTGCTGCGGCAGCGCCATGGCTGGCGCTGCTGAGCCGCTGCCTGTTTGTGACGACCAGCGCACTGGAGGCTGCTGCAAGCGAGGCGCAGAGGCCCCCATCAGCTGGCAGCAGCGAGGCACATGATGCAGAAGACAGTGAGGAGGATGTGTTTCATGTGCGGTGCGAAGTAGTGGCGTGGTGCGACTGGTGTGCAGGCAAGCTGTCATGCTACATGGGCGTGTCTGACATTCCAGCAGACATCCTGCTGCAGCTGAAGCAGCAGGCAGCTGCAGCACTAGTGCTGCTGGACAACCCTCATGTTGATGCAGCAGAAGCCGCAGCAGGCTACAGCAGCGTGCAGCAGGTGCTAGCAGAACTTCAGGAGGCAGGCATGCCGCAGCAGCTGCGCACCTTGGCGCAGGCAGTGGCAGGGCGCATCCCACTCAAAACCGCATGCAACAACCCCGGCTGTGTGAGCCTAGCGCAGCGCAGCGAGCTGCTGCTGGTGCGCGGCAAGGGCTGTGTCTGTGCGCGCTGCAAGGGCAGCAAGGTGAGGAAAAGGAAATGGATGCTGCTTCATCTCCTTGCCAAAAAACGCTGGCCGCTTAGCTGTGCAAGCATACTGCTTGGTCCTTTTGATGTACCCTTCACATGATCGCCAAGCCAACTAAATTGCCCAATATAAGAGGGTGCTGTGCGTGCATCATGCAGGGAGGAGAAATCTGCCTTGTCATGCTTTCCAGATGACATGCACCAATCAAGCACCGCCCACATGTGACCTGCCTGCTACAAGCATCATTCTGGTGTGAGTGTTTCCCTTAGCTGCTGCTGCTGCTACTGCTGCTTCTGCTGCTGCCGCCGCTCTCTCACTACCAGGTACTGCTGCAAGGCCTGCCAGGTGGAGCACTGGAAGTGGCACAAGGCACTGTGCAAGAGCAAGGCCAAGGCGGCGGCGGCAACAGCAGCAGCAGCAGCAGCAGCAGCAGCAGCAGCAGCCCAGCTGTAGCAAGGACTGCGGACTGCTGTCATAAGTTGAAGGTCACGGTGTTGTAAATCCAGTACATCGCCTGTCTTCCGTGGCAACAGCACACTCTCTGCATTGTTGACGCTGGGGCTTCCTATTTGCCTTTGAAGTTGCTGCAACACCTGCGGCAGGTGGCTGGTGTCGTGGCGAAGGCTGCGCACACAGCAGCATTGCGCCAGTGTGGGCATGGGCGCTCATCTTGCAGGGAGAGCTGGTTTTGCTGATAGTGCTGCTGCAGTAGAATATCTCGCTTGCTGAGTGCTTGCTGGTCGCTCGATGGACAGTTCTGAGCACCAGATCATGATGGGACACCTGCAGCTTGCGGGAGCCGATGGTGCAGCTGCAGCGTTGTGGAGCCGGCATGCAACACTGTGCAAGTACTGCATGGCGGCAGGGCATGCATGTCTTACTGACACGTGACACGCCATGCCTCACTAAACTATGCCTTGCTGAGGAGGGCAATTTGACACGGCCAGGCTTCCATGGGCAGGACTTTCCTTGTCCAAGGTTGCTCACTGCTGCTTGTAACAACGTAACTTGTTCCCTCAACTCACGCATGACTGGCAGGTTCGGCATGTTTGTCGACTGTGTCTTGTATATAATCTTTTATAGTTTGATCACCGTGCGCAATCGCTTGCACGCAGGTTTTTTTTCGAATTGTTTGAATCGCGGGGCTTCGCTTCTTTCCGCACCAGGCTCACGCCAGCAGCATGCAACGCTTCAAATTAGCACCAGTGGCAGAGGGAGTCAGTGTCTTGAAGGTTCTGGCAAAGAGCGACATCGATGGCTTCGGCAGGCTGCAGCCGAAGCTGTTCAAAGGCTTTGCACATGATTCAGCAGCTGGCTGGAGAGGAGCCCAGGCTAGCCATTCAAATCACCAGCTCGTTCGACAGGCTTTCACTGGCAGCTGCTGCTGCAGCGGCCAGCAGGGGCTTAGCTTTGGTGCCTGCCAGGGACAGCAGCAGCAGCAGCAACTTTGCAACATACACGCAGGGACTGCTGTGCATAGCACGGTGTTGTGACGCAGTGACAGCCATTTCAAGGCTACACAGCACCAGCAGCACATTCACAAGCATGCTGAGGCATGCACAGGTGGAGATCGCTGCGGCAGTTGAGTCGTCAGGTGCGCAACACAGCACAGAAGCAGTAGCATGGAGCAGTAACATGGAGCAGTAACAACAGCTGCTGCAAGGCCAGTTGTATATGTGGTACCATGTCACAGCTGCAGCATCAACATGATTATCAGCGACATCATCATGCTGCTGATCAACAGCTGGAGCATATCATATTCTGCTGCTGATATCAACATGCTGCTGATCAATAGCTGCGTGCATGGTACAAGGGGCGGCACTCTGTTTGCAAATCGTTGTTAGCTGTGGCTGTTACTTCATTCCCGCACGTTATGCCTCACTCTCAATGCTGTGCAGGTCTACTGGCAGCCCTGCCTGCCGCCTGTGGATCAGCAGCTCAGTTGCTAGAGCAGCAGAGGCGGCGGCAGCAGCAGCAGCAGCTGCAGTCAGACACGTACTTTGCCAGCGCTGTGGTGGCGCCAGCAGTAGCACAGCTCAAGCTGGTGGAAACCTTGGCTAGCCTATGGCCGCCAAGCAGCAGCAGCAGCAGCAGCAGCAGCAGCAGCAGCACCAGCACCAGCACCAGCACCAGCACCAGCACCAGCAGCAGCAGCACCAGCAGCAGCAGCTGGCAGATCTGCTCGAGCAGCAGCAGGCAGAGCTGGCTTAGCAGCAGCAGGCAGCTGCGCAATGTCGTCCTGCCTGCTGTCAATCTGGCTGTAACAGTGTTGGCCACACCGACCACGCGCAAAGACATCTGCTACGCAATCAGCTTCGCGACACAGCTGTGCAAAGCCTTGCAAGCAGAGATAACGGCCAGCGCTGATGCCGTGGCCAGCGGGTCTCCTGCGGCTGTTGTGCTGCTGCCGCAAGTTGGCAGAAACGACAGCTTGACGCCACCTACACAGCTGCAGCACCTGCTGCAGTCAACAGAACTGCTGCGGCTGCTTGCTGCTGCCCACGCTCTGCACGTGCAGCAGTTGGCGTTCCTATGGCCAAGCAACGACAACAGCAGTGTTGGGGGTGCAATTGATGACAGCTTGCACCCGCTGGAGGCAGAAGCAGCAGCAGTACTGGTAATAGGGGCTGAGTGGATGGGTGGCAGCAGCGCAGCAGCGCAGCTGCTGCAGGCGGCTGGCTTCCTGCAGCTGCAGCAGGCGCTGGCATCCCCAGAGGCCCTGGAGGCTGTCATCTCCGAGCCAGCCAGCAGCATCGAAGCAGTGGTGGGACGCATTGAGGATGTGATGCAGTACACTTGGAGCAACATGGCAGGCATGCCGCAGTCCATGCAAGGCAGTGACGGCAGCGGCAGCAGCAGCAGCAGCAGCAACGGTGCCAGCAGCACAGATGGCCGTGCGGCAACAAGCGGCAGCGCGCAAGGCCTAGGAAGCAGCTGCAGCTCTGCCCGGCAGCAGCAGCAGCAGCAGCAGCAGCAGCAGGCACAGTGCTCAATTGAGTGCCTGCTGCAGCCGTGGGCGCTGGTGGAAGTGCACTCCGTGCTACTAGCTGGCGACCCTGCATGCCAGCTTTCCAGCCTAACTGCACTTTTGCAGATGCTGGAGATGCTTTTCAAGCAGAGCGGCGAGCTGCCTGCCTCACTGAAGCACAGCCTACTGCAGCCCGTGCTGCTGCAGCTGCTGCCGCGCCTGCAGCACGCGATAGCTGACCCGGCCAGCTGCACTGGCGAGAATGGGAGCATAGACAGCCGCATTGAGGCTGGCTTGGCAAAACTGCTGCTGCTGCTGCTGGCAGATGCAGGTGAGGCCCTCACCTGATGGAGGTGAGGCCCCCACCTGATGGAGGTGAGGCCCCCACCTGATGGAGGTGAGGCCC
>RWJK01001792.1:182319-210487 GCA_004335835.1 Scenedesmus sp. ARA3
ACCTGATGGAGGTGAGGCCCCCACCTGATGGAGGTGAGGCCCCCACCTGATGGAGGTGAGGCCCTCTGGGTTTGCGCTGTAAGCCCTCGCAAACATCGTAGCCATGTACAGCAATGCACAGCATCTACCTCAACGATGTCACCTGTTCCAACTGCAGACTGTCCCTCTCTCACCTGTAAGCCAGCTGTTTCATCTGTAAGCTGCTGACTGCCAGCTGTTAGGGAGACAGCATCTGCTTACCTCTAGCAGAGTAACAGCTGCTCGCAAAGTAGTTGTGCCCAGTTCTGGACCCAGTACTTGCTGCCTTGCCTTGCCATTATGTGTCCTCAAAGTACCCTGCTTTGTTTGTTCTTGCGTGCAGGGGAGGGGCTCTCGCCAGAAACTGAGGACTACCTGATTGCCCTGTTTGCCACAATATGCAGCTGTGGCAGCAGCAGCAGCAGCAGCCATGGCCTGCCGCTGTCCTCCTTTGGGCAAGACGCATCAGCAGAGGCCTTGGACAGCGATGACGAGCTAATCAATGCTTACTTTGACATGATCTGTGGCAGCAGCAGCAGCAGCAGCAGCAGCGAACACAACAACAGCAGCAGCAGCAGCAGCAGCCCAGGCTGGCTGCTGTCATCCTTTGAGGCGGCGCTGAGGCATGGCCGTGGGCAGGACACACTCGGAAGGTCCCCAGAGCGTGACGCAACGTTTGACGCGGCATGTGACCTTGCGTGGGCTACTGCGGATACAGCGTCCCTGCAGCAGCTAGTCAGTCGCTGCTTCGGGCAGTTCACTAATGGCATGCAGATGCTGGATAAGCTGTTTGCCCTGGAAGTGAGCTGCCTGAAGTACGCATGGTGCGGCATTGGTAGTTCACCTCTGCCAAACAACCTACATTGCGTGATGATCATGGCAGACAATGTCCGCCGCGTTTGCTGCACAGTGATTGATGTAATCAAGGAGCAACACCAGCAGCAGGGTTGCGCCAGCATCAGAGGCAGCAGCAGTGCGGGGGCCAGCAGCAGCAGCAGCAGCAGCAGCAGCGTCCGCACAGCCAGCAGTGCAACCAGCAGCATCCATGCAGTGACAGCCAGCCAGCAGCCAAGCTTGGCAGTTCGCCAAGCTGAGCCAGCAGCAGCAGCAGCAGCAGGTGGTGCTGCTGCACAGTGGGTGGCGCTGCTGAGCCGCTGCCTGTTTGTGGCTGCAAGTGCTGCAAGCGAGCCTTTGGAGCCCCTATCACTAGGCAGCTTTGGTGCGGCTGACGCAGATGACTCTGAGCAGGATCCTTTTGAGGAGCTGTTGGAGTGGTGCAAGAGCTGCTCAGATGACTTGTCACGCTACCTGGATGTGGCTGGTTTACCAACGGACATCCTGCTGCAGCTGCGGCAGCAGGGTACCTCAGTAAGTCCTCCACCAAACACCCAACAGCAGCTGCAGCTGCAGGTGGGCAACCTGCATGATGGTGCAGCAGGCCGCCAACAGCAAACACTGCAGCAGGGTGCCTTTGCGCAGGCAGTTGCGGGGCGCATCCCACTCAGAAAGGCCTGCAACAACCCTGGCTGTACAAGCCTGGCGCAGCGCAGCGGGCTGCTGCTGGTTGGGGGCAAGAGCTGCGTGTGCGCTCGCTGCAAGGCGGCAAGGTGAGAAGTGGGAAGCTGGTTATGCTATGTGTGTTGTAATATCAGGCCAGCAGTGCCTTACCAGCTGCACGCTTGAAAGCCCTATTCGCCTGTCACTGCTCAGTCGCATCACTGCTTTGCACGCGTTATATACATTACATTACATGCTCCACTCAACGAGGAGTGGGAACCCCAGTCAGGAGCCAAAAAGAGACTCATAGGGGGAAGTGGGAACCCCAGTCAGGAGCCAACGAGAGGCTCATAGGGGGAAGCTGCACGCTTGAAATATAACAGGCTGTACTCGGTCCCTGCTCATTTCAGCAAGCGTTCAGTTCCATCCTGCTGGGTCACCTTCAAGAGCAACCAAGCCGACTCTTATGAGCACATGCATGTGACTGCCGCTGCTGATGCCGCTAATCTCGCTGCCAGGTACTGCTGCAATGCCTGCCAAGTGGAGCACTGGAAGTGGCATAAGAAGCTGTGCAAGAGCAGGGCCCAGCCGCTGGCAGCAGCAGCAGCAGCAGCAGCAACAGCAGCAACAGCAGAGACAACAGCAAGCCAGCAGTAGCAAGAGCATGGTCACTGCAGTCAGGTTCGTGTACTGCCTGTGGAGCATGCTTGTGTGTAGTGTTCGCGTAGTGGTCGCCTCTGAGAAGTGTTGTGGGACGTTGCAGCATCTGGCATGCGCCTGCACCACTGGTCCAGCACGTGGCGTGCATCTTGAACGAGTCATGTGTTGTGTACACACTAGCGCTGTTAACTGCATTGAGCTGGTGTTATCATGCCTGCAGGGATTTCACAGCGCTGCAATGTGTGCATGCAATGTGTGCATGCAAGGCTTCAACCAGCACTTTGGTCGGTTTGTTTGGTGCGCCCTGATCAAAGAGGAGAACATTTGCGGTTCAACATGTGAACTTGCCCAATGTGCAGAGCACACGCTCAGGGTGCAGTACACGTGGACAGTGTGCTTTCAACTTGCACACGTCGGTCGTCATTCGGTCAGTAGATCAACCCGGTAGATGGCATTGCTGATCATCTCAAGCTGTCACCTCCAAGCACGTCTGATACCAAGTTTGGAAAGTATAACTTACAAGCACAGCTCATGCGCAGCACTACCTGCAACATACACACAATTGCGGCTATGTACAGCCTGCAAGCTTGACAGCAGCGTCGGCAACGCATTCGTAGCGTAGACGGCTGCTGCAGTTCACCACCACAAGCTACGCTGCCAGGCAGAAACGCCAGTAACAGCTGACAGCATGCTCCAGAGAGCTGCCATATCAAACTTCAGTGCACGCGGAGTAGACAAGCCCGTGCAGGAATGCAGCCCTCACACAGCTAGATGGTCGACATGGTGCGTCACCACCACACCTGAACATGCTGCAGACGACGCAACAACTGTGCACGGCCGGGCAAACCATGCAATGGCCGCCTACGGCTAGCAGCAGGCCGAAATGGGTGTTGCTTGTTTCGGCAGCTGCCAAGACACAAAGTTGGTGCAAGTGTCAAGATGGTGTGACTATGAACCAGCTGCCTTCAACAGTTGAAAATGTTGTGCAACATGTGCATGCCCGCCAGCAAACGGCCGAGTTCACTACCGAATTCAGCAGACCATGCTTGATCTAGATGCATCCAACCTAAACTGCAGCCAGAGCACTGCTCTGGCAGGTGAAGTTGTGACCAGCCTCACACACATGTCTCTCCAGCAGCAGACATGCGCTTGCAGGCATGCTTGTGGTGCTCCCAGTCAGCCACCTGGCAGGTCGCACTGCAGTAGCGGCACTTGCAGCGTGTGCAGCGCTTGCTGGCAGCAGCAGTCTCACTTACTCGAGCCAGGCACTCACAGCTGGGGTTGTTGCAAACTAGCGGCAGCGGTGCAGCAGCTGCTAGAGCCCGGCACAACTCAACGGCGTCTGTGTACTGCTGCTCACTTTGCTGCGTGTCTTCATGAAGGCTGGCTGCGCCCAGAGCAGCAGAGAGGCGGTGCACATCACGCCAGCCAGGTCACTTTGCTTCGAAAGCGGCCACTGCTGCTGCCCAGCTTTCAGAACGCTGCTGCAGCTGCAGCAGGTAGCCCCAGCTGACCTGCTGGGCGCTGCAGGGGTGGCCGGGCCTGCTGCTGCTGCTGCTGCTGCTGCTGCCGGTGCTAGCTGCATGAGCAGCACCAGCAGCAGCAGGTGCCAGTGTTGTTGTTGCTGCAGCTGCAGTGCTGCCTGCAGCTGTTGCTGGTGCTGCTTCTGGTGCTGCTGCTGCTTCCATTGTGCCAGTTTCTGTGAAGGCAAGCACCGCCTGCAGCATCGCCTGCAGCATGTGACTCTGCCATCAAAACCACTGACCGGGTGCAGTGTCTACCTCACCGCTGCTGCAGGTGGGTGCTCCAACCAGCTTCCAACGCAGTGAAGCGTCAGCGTGCTCTGGCGCCCACTTCTCAACGTAGATTGGGTAGGCTTTCAAGCACTTGAACAGCAGCTGCGGCCCTGCTGCCTGCATTGCGTCTGCCAGCTGCACCAGGCTGCGAGCAGCGGCCGCAGACAGCAGAGCAGTGCTTGCAGCCGCCTGGCTGCTGGTGCAGCGACTGCTGCTGCTGCTGGCAGCAGCACCAGTGGCACTGCCACCCTGCGCTGCACTCACCAGGCGGCTAGCTATGGTGCAGCGCAGCAGAGGAGTAATAGAATAAAGAGCCGCTGGGAAGCATGCTGCTGCTTTCTGCATGCGCCCGTCATCTCCTGCTGTCGCGGCTGCTGCCTGGCCCTGCAGCATGATAGACGCCCTGGTCAGCTGCGCTGCCCTCTTTGCAAAGCTGGTGACAGCAGAGGCGAGGCCTGCCACTGCTGCTGTGTTGTCTAATGCTGCAGGAGCCCCTCCAACAGGGCCCAGCACTGCAGCTGCTGCGTGAGCCAGCACCTCAAGTGCTGCCATCATGTCTGCTGCCTGCAGCACTGGCGAGCGCATGTAGCAGTCGATGAGGGCTGCAAACGCCTGCGGGTGTGCTGCTGCCAGGCGGAACATTGGTGCTGCTTCCATCCCTGCAGCAGACAGCAGATGATGCAGAGGAACAGTGGAAGCGCAGGTATGTCAGACCCAGCCTTGTTTTACAAAGATCAAGTCACAGTGCTGTCCCACAATCATGAAGAATCTTGCAGCCCCCATGCATGGCAAACATCTTCTTGCGCATATAACATTGCGGCTGCATTTGGTAAACGTACCAAGCAACTAAGCACAGCACTTCGCCATGTTACTGCAGGCGTGTAGCACACCACAAACCAGCAAGGTGGCTTGATGGGGATGAAATGCAGCCTGCCGCAGTTTGGCAGATCGACGTTGAATCCAAAGTGCATCCCCTTACCTTCTGTTGCTTCCACCAGCTGCAACCTGTCAAGCCCAGGTGCAGCAACAGCAAGTGCCAGCAGCTGATGCCGGAAGCAGCCATGAATATGAGCTGTGCTAGCCTCCGCTATGATGGCGCTCCACTCATTGCTGTGTGCACTCAGCTGCAGCTGCTGCAGTGGTGCTGCCAGCGCCTGCAGCAGCGGCAGTCCGGCCTGCTGCAGCACCTCAGGTGGCAGGCAGCTGCTGCCAGCCAGTAGCATTGCATGCAGCTGCCTGTGCAGCAGCATGTTGCTTGCCTGCAGCAGCCGAGCCGGGTGCCGGCCCCTGTGCAGTGGCTGTGCCTGCTGCTCGTGCTGCAGGCACTGCACTGCGCTGGCAGCCAGCAGCTGCAGCTCCAGCACCAGCCGCACAGCAGCAGCCGACAGCGCAGGGGCGCTGCCATCTAATGCTGAGCTGCCAGGCTGCAGCGTGTAACTGTGCTGCAAGCTGAGATCCAGCGCAGCTCCCGACAAAGAAGCCTGATGAATAAATGGCACGCGGTTCATGTTTTTGGTGGCAATCACCCTGCTTGCGTCCAGGTAGGTCTGGCCGCCCGGCAGCAGCTGCAGCATGTCGTGATGCTGGTGGAAGGCAGGGATGGGCAGCAGGTCTGCCCGTAGGTGCTGCTGCTGCTGCTGCTGCTGCTGCTTGCCGTGCTGCTGCTGCTGCTGCTGCTGCTGCTGCTGCTGCTGCTCGCTGTGCTGCTGGTGCAGCATCATGGTCAAGACCGCCAGCAGCTGCAGCAGCTGCTGCGCCACTGCAGGCTTGCGCAGCAGGCTGACGGCCTCAGCTGCTGCTGCTGTGTCTAGGTCAATCATCAGATTGCACAGCCTCCAAATGAACTCTCCGAACGCCGCCTGCACCCGGCTGTACTTCAACCAGACTGACTGATTGCTGCTGAGGTCCGCAACTGCTGTGCCTGTTGCAATGAGCCTGCTGCAGCACTGCAGCTGCTGCAGCAGCGGCAGCGCTGCCTGCAGCAGCGTGGGCACCTCCGAGGGCACGGAAGGCATCCAGTCAGCCCAGGTGTGGCCCAGCATGAGCATGATATCAAATATCATGCACAGCGCGTTGCATTCACCGCCGTGTGTGTTTGCTGCCTGCTGCTGCTGCTGCCGCTGCTGCATCAGCAGCTGCATAAGCTCTGCCCAGCTGACCAGTGCACCTGCACACGAAGCAGCAGCAGCAGCAGCAGCAGCAGCAGCAGCAGCAGCAACAGTTGAGATTTGCCGTGATACGGTTGGCTCATTCATACATTACATTACATTACATGCTCCACTCAACGAGGAGTGGGAACCCCAGTCAGGAGCCAACGAGAGGCTCATTCACTTCTGGCAGCTAGGGTACTTCCAAATGTGACTTGTTGAACTGTTTCAGAAAATAACCTAGCGCTTTAACAAGCGGACGTCACATTCACTTGTTTTCCTGCCATTTGGCAAGCGACCTGTAATGCCTATGACCATGCCCAAAGCAATACACCATGGCTCCTCAACTCTTCTGCACTCAATCATGTGCCTGAAAGCGTTCTCAGTGCTGCAGGGAACAACCACAAGGCAACTCTTCGCCCACTTGAGTGCCGCATTCCGCAGCCAAGGCACCCACCTGACTGCAGCAGCTGCTGCGTCATGCTGACCGCAACTCCTGCGACAGCAGCTTTGCTGCTGCCCTTCAATGCTCTGCAGCTGAACAGCTGCTCAGCTAGCATAAGCAGCATGTGCATAGCAGCATACCAGGTGCCTTCCAACGTGCCCAGCTGCAGGTGATAGCTCTGCAGCGCTGCAGTCAGCTGCTGTGGCTGCTGCTGCAGCCACACCATCAGTACACCTGCACTGTAGACTGGCTGGTGGCGCAGCACGTCTTGCAGCAGCTTGACTGCTGCTTCTGCCTCTGCGTCAGTGTCAGCATTTCCAGGCAGCGCTGCATACACCTGCTGCAGGCTGCTGTTGCAGTCAGCCAGCACTGCCCGCTGTGCTGCATTTGGTCGAGCAGGCAGAGGGCGCTGCATCAGCTGAGCCACTTGAGAGCTGCGCACCAGAATGCTTAGCTTGATTGCTGCAGCCTCCACTTGGTTTGTCCGCTGGGCAGGTTGCATTGTGTATAGCACCAGTGCCGGGCTGTCCACTTGCTGCTGCTGCTGCTGCTGCTGCTGCTGCCTGCTGCCTGTTGCTGCTGTTGTTCTTCAGCTGCAATCTACAGTCGTTTCAACCGACCAAGGGCCATAACAGGTCACATAGGCATGATCAGATAGCTTCTAATGCTTGGTAAGACCGTCTCTCAAGCAGAACGTCCCAGGGCCGAGCACCGTGTTTGTCCAAGGTGTGTCGTCTGTGAGGCTATGCACGCTCAACGAAAACTGACGCAAGTAATATGCATTTGAAGTGATCCTAGTGATATATTTGGCGATGTTGATGTTGACTGACGGCACCTGCGCGACGTTAGCCCAACTGGTTTGCACCCTGAACCTGGGCTTTGAAAGATCCGCCATCACACCTGCATACCACTCCATACACGGCTGGAAATGCTCATAAACGATGACGTGATTGCTGTAATTTGTTAGGGCTCGCCTTTAACCGCATTTCAGCCAACAGGCCCACAAATAGGCCCACCATTGGGAGTGAGTGGGCCCGCAAATGTGCGCTTCCACGGTGCAAACACAGGAAGGTGTGGCATTGCCACGACTGCTACGAGCTGCACTGCAAGTGGCACACCAGATTTTTCTGCTTTGCTATTTGTTTGCTATATGGAAGCTACCAGCAGCCTGCCACCGGGCGAGATCCAACCATCATGGCCAGCAGCCTGCCAAGTAATACATATCGAAGTGCATCGGCAGTGGCTACAGAAAGGCACTGCTCTGCTTTACCACACTAGGAGCTAATCAAGAATGTAAACGCAAGTTAGGTGAGTTGTTGTGAGCTGTGTTGTATGAGGTATGAGGTGTGTTGTGTTGCTTTGTGTGGGTTGCATGTGATGCCCCATGCTTGATTCACTCAGGTGCACATGGCACATGTGCCCCTGTTTCCTCGCATGTTCCCCTCGGCTCCGCCTTGGGGAACATGCCGTAAAAACTGTCTCCAATCGTTAGCGCAAAAATCCGGGCCGGATTTATGCAGAACTTGCCAAAGTCTCAACTTGCAACAACAGCCTGCCAACCTGCCTGCATGCCAGCAGCCGGCCAAGCCCTGTACAATATATAACACACAATTCGTGACTGGCAGAGTATCCAACATCATTCTCCTTAACAGTATCAAACCATCGTCAAGGCGCAGGCAGTCCTGACAGCCTCCTGCACATGACAGACCAGCAGCAGCCATGCGCTTGCGTGCATGCCTGTTCCCATTCAAGCCAGGCGATGAATTCTGCACTGCTCGGTGTCAAATTGGTACAACGTGCAAGCAGGTCAATCAGCTGCCCTGGGTTCAATAAGCGGTCACCAAGCGACTGGCAGGACTGCGCCGCCAGCTTGGCACGAGTGACTGGTTGAGTTTTTCTCTCTGCCCAATGAGCCTGTCATTGGCTCCCCAACGGGCGAGGTTACTCTTGTAACTTCCAAAATGTGACTCATGGCGCAGCACAGGTGGCCGTAAAGCACTGGAACCGCAGCTGATCAACCAGCGACGGAACGCCGCATTACACCGGCGATTGGCCATCGCCAAAGCGCAGCAGGCAGAACATGCAAATTGCCTGTCTGTACAAAGCAGACAGCGGTGCACTGCGCAGCAGTCAACTGCGGCAACTGCAATCAACAGCCACCTGTTGGTTGCTGATTATTCAACAGCGACCACGTGCCATCATGCCCAGCACAAAGAGTAACATGGTAAGTCAGCTGATGTCAGTCGCATGCTAGTTCCTGAGCTCGCAGTGCAGCACATCAATATGCCACTATATGTCCGCGTACAGAAGACATAATGGTAACGTCAACCCCGCCTACGCGCGTCAGCACTGTCTGTAGCCCGCTGCGCATTCAAAATTGTGGTTGATACTGCTGTCGTATCCCCAACACATGGTGCAGCTGCGCTGCCAAACACAGTGTATTCCATATAACATTAGGTCTGTGGCATACATGAGTCAGCGGCCAACAGCGCAACCACACAGTGGTCTATCAATATACCGTGTTTGTACGCTGTGTCACACAGTGACACAGCGTACAAACACGGTATATTGATAGATGAAGGGTCTTGAACACCAGGCCAGCGGACCTGCAGGACCAGCAGGGAGCCGCCCAAATGAAATCCGCCATACAAATGCAAGCCCGAGCCTGCAGTCACCACAGTTGTGGTAGCTACCCAGCAACTGCGCTGCTATCCCTTGAATAATTGTACACACCAGCACCAAGCATGACAGGTCAACATCATCCGCAGGTAAACAGGTCAACAAGGTCTAGCATTGCAACAGTCATCGTGCACGTCAGCATCAGTGCTACACAAGGGTGTCCTGCAGGAGCCACACACCATGCTGCCACCCGAATCACACAGCCTAGAGACGACACGCGCCATCAATCACGCCGGCAGCGCAGGATCTAGGGTAAACACACATGAGCGAGTGTAAAGCGTTGCAACGCCACAAACAATCCAATTCCTGCAAAATCTGGGATCACCAAGTGCTAGCAACACCAGCAGGACAAGCTGCATGTCAGCAGCTCTGCATGCTACGCACGACACCAACAAGCGCGCGAGAATAACCTGGTGCCAGCTGGCTGCAGCTGCTGTGTCCTGCGAAGGCCATGCTGCTGGCGCCACAGCCACAGTTACTGCTGTTGCTGTGCAGAAAGCTGCTGTTGCAGCAGCTTCAGCATGTCATTTGGTGCTGCTGCTGCAGGCCCCGCGGCTGCCAATGGCAGGCCCAGCTGCAAGCTGGGAGGCCCAGGCAGCAGCGCTGGACCAGCTGCTGCAAGCGACAGCAGACCTGGCAGCCCAGCAGCCAGTGCAGATGGCGCACTGTATGCACTTAAACTTGACAGACCTGACAGACCTGCTGAGGACACTGCTGCTGCTGCCGCCGCTGCTGCTGCCGCATCTGCAGGCAAGCCATTTGCAGCACCAGAGACAAGGCCAGCGAGCGCAGCAGGAGTCAGCTCAGCCGGCATGCTTGCTACAGCAGCCTGCCGGCTAGCAAGGCCACCCATTGCTGCTGCCATCGCTGCAATAGAGCCCAGCTGAGACAGCTCAGCAGCAGCAGCTGCACTGCTTGCAGCTGGTGCTGCACCCAGCAGCTGGCCCAGGCCTGCTGCTGCTGCCATTGGGTCCTGCAAGGGCCCAGGCATGGTGCCGCCACTCAGCAGCTGCCGCAGCAAGTCCCCGGCTGCTGCTGTGCCTGCTGCAGAGCTGGCAGGCGCGGATGCTGCAGCGCCGGTTGCGCTGAATGGCAGCGAGAGAGGCAGCGGCGGCGGTAGAGCTGCTGACGACACGGATGCGGCTGCAACAGCAGCTGCTGCTGCCGCATCTGCCAACTGCGCAGGTGCAGCATCAGATGCTGCAACTGCAGGGTCGATGTTGATAGGTTGGCCCCGTGGTGCAGTGTATGTGATGTAACGGTTGCCAAACGGCACATTCACTGTCTTGTTGGCGCTGCGGCGCTCGCTGCTGCCGGCAGCAGCCATTGCTGCAGGCTGGCTGCTGCCACTGCGGCCGTTTGGTGCACGCTGCTTGCCGGCTGCTCCTGTGTAAGGGCTGTGGCGCTGCCTGTCTTGTGAAGGGTGGTAGTCATCGTCAGACCCTTCCTGCAAGCACCAACAGACACACAATCAACTTCAGCATGACGGCTACCAACGGTGTGTGTCCTTGAGCATACTGTGATGCCAGACGCTGAGCATGCCACACTTCCAGCTGCGCAGTCAGCAGTTACGAAGCATTCAAAGAGCTGTGGCCACTGCACCCTGCAAGCACCAGCAGCACCGCCATCCACACCTGATCGGCCTCGCCGCCCCTGCCTGGCTTGCGTGCTGGCCGTTTGCTGCCGTTGCCACCATTTTGGGTCCACTGATGCTGCAGCTGCTGCTGCGCTGACAAGTCCTGGCCCAGCTGCCCTAGCGCCATAAGTGCTTCCACCTCATCATCGTCAGCATCCGCATGATGCTGCCCTGGCTGCTGCTGCTGCACCTTGCCCGGCTGTTCTGCAGCATGCAACACTTCTTGCTTGACTACAGCCTGCCCATCAACATACACGGCTGCGTGCTGCTGCTGAAATTGCTGCTTGTCGTCCTCATCTGCTGCCTTCACGACGCCAGCTACAGCTGTCTCCACAGTAGCAGTTGCATCACTGCTGAACCTCTGGCTGAGGTGCCCTGCCAGTAGTGCATTGCTCTGCTGCAGCTGCTGCTGCTGCAGAGAGCCTTGCTCTGCCGCTGCTGAGCCAGCTGCTCCAGACTCTGGCTGCTGCTCCCCTTGCTGCTGCTGCTGCACGTCAGCAACTGCCCCATTTGTAGCAGCCCCAGAGCTACGCCATAGCCCTGCCAATGCAGCGTATGCATCACTGCCTGGCACGAAGTCAGCTGCTGCACTGACCTGCTGTTGCTGCCCAGCGGCTGCAAGTGAGCCTGCTGCTGAAGGCATAGCTGCACCAAACAGCGGCAGTATGCCTGAGAGCTGCTGCTGTGCGCCACCCGCACCATCACCTGAACCGCGCGGCTCAGCTGCAGCAGCTGACGCTACTGCATCAACAGCAGCACCCAGCATAGCGCCAGCTGTTGCGCCAGGCTGACTTGCAGCTGCTGCTGCAGCTGCCATGATGGCTGCAAGCTGCTGCTGCTGCCCTGCAGCAGGCGCTGCTGCCCCTGCTGCTGCTGCAGCTGCCAACAGCAGCTGCTGCGCGTCGCCAGGCACCGAGCCAGCTGGCCGCAGCTGCTGCTGCAGCAGCTGCCCCAACGGACCTGGCAGCATGGACTGCAGCACCTGCGCCAGACCCGGCTGCTGCGACAGCATCGCTGCTGCCGCTGCTGCTGCGCCCTGCGGGCCCTGCTGCAGGCCCTGCAGCAGCTGCAGGTATGGCAGCAGCCCCAGCAGCCCCCCCAGGACTGCTGCTGAGCCGCCCACAGCACCTGCTGCTGCTGCGCCAGCACCAGCCAGCTGCGCCTGCAGCGCAGCCATGGGGTTTATTGCTGCTGCCTGTGCTCCTGCAAGCTGACCAAGCACAGACAAGTCCGCAGGCAGGCCAAGCCGGCCAGCAGCCGCTGCAGCCGCCGCTGCTGCTGCCGCTGCTGCAGCAGCCTGCTGGTTGCTGCCGCCACCAGCAGCGCCAAACAGCCCTGCGCCAGGCGCCGCTGCGACTGCTGCTGCCGCCGCTGCTGCTGCTGGGTCGATAGCCCCGCCGCTGCTTGCGCCTGCTGCTGCCAATGCTGCTTGCAGGATGCCCTGCGGGTCCAACCTGCCTGTGCTGGCTGCTGCTGCAGCTGCTGCCGCCGCTGCCGCTGCGTTCTGGCCCCAGCTGCCAGGCGCAAGTGCTGGGTTTGCTGCTGCAGCCGCCGCTGCTGCTGCCGCCACTGCTGCTGTCGAGTCCTGGCCTCCTGCGAAGGGCCCTGGTGGCCAGGAGGAGCTGTGGCTGCACATGCCTAAGCCAGCTGCCTCCATCATTTGCTGCTGCAGGGCGTGAGCTGCGGAACAGCAGAAAGCGCAGCAAACAAGGGCACACCAAAAGGTAAGATGTCAGCAAACACACTGAATGGCTTTGCAAATTGGGCCATTGTATGTGCACAATGCACTGTAAGCATCTCATTCGTGCACCGCTGATGCAAACGCCGGTCAACTCGAACAGTTGCAGTTGAGCAACTGTGAACATACATGCACACACAGCACCAGAATAGCAACAGCGCGCAGCTGAGCAGCAGCTGCCAAGCCTTGGTCACGGGCAAAAGCTGCCACCACCCCAGCACAGCAGCTGGCCCTGCCCTGCTCACCGGCTTGGCCCTGCTGCTCCATCTTCATGCGCTTCACCACTGTGCCGTCCCTAGCCTCCACCTGGCGCTTCAGGTAGCCGTTCCTGCAAGCAGACAGAGCCATAGTAACAGAGCAGCTTCACCTAGGCACCGGCAGTCAGGCTGGCAGCTGCAGACGGAATGTCTTGAACTGTTGGCACCTCAATGCTGTTCGCCAGTGCTGCGCAGCATGCACATGCTTGATCGTCTGCGCCTGGTGTTATTGGCAGCTGCTCAGCTGTGCCTTGAAACCCTAAAGCCGCACTAGCACAAAGCGCTGCTGGATGAACTGCCGTCACATTCCAACAAACAACAGAGCTCCTGCTTACCGGCAGTTGGCATACCAATAGTTTTTGATTGCATTGTCGGTGCGCCCTGGCAGGTACTTCGCAATCTGTGCCCAGCGGTTGCCCAGCTGCGTGTGCTTCTCTATGATGATCCGCTTCTGCAGCGACATGGACAACAGGTTTGCAGTTGGCATACAGCCAGTGTGCGGCAGAGGTGACCAAGCATGGTTGAGTGCAAAACAGGTACATGATGACCATGCTTTGAACTTTCTTTTAAAGTTCACGAGCTTGCGTGCCAGGCTGCCTGGGACCGACTGCTGAACAGCACAGCTCTGCCATGCTACACACAGCCCCACCTCTTCCTCTGTGAACGGCTCCTTCCGCACTCCTGGATTTAGCTGGTTGCACCACCTGCAGAGAAACGTCGGAAACGGTCAGAGTGTGTGGAAGCGCACAGTGCAGGCTGACTGCAAGAGCAGCTGCGCTCCTGCCTGCAAATCATGTCACCAAGTCATGTCCACCTACCTAAGACGACAGCTCTTGCCGTTGCGACCACCCAGCCCCTGCAATAAGACAGAGCAAGAGATCCAGGACAAAGTCAGCATAAGCCAGCACAAGCAGATGCTGCTTGCACCATGTCCGCCAGCAGCGCAGCAGCAACTGCGCAGCAGCAGCTGCTGCTCTTATAGTTAGGGCTGCAGGTGACACAGCCATTGCTGTTAGATTGCAGATGCTGCTTGGCTGCGTCTGTAAGTTTCACCTGCGCAATAAGCGTCCAATTTTGCGGCCCATACTTTTCCACCAGCTCCACTAGGCGAGCGTCCTCCTGTAGGAGACAACAGCAACCGGAACAGATACAGCAGTAGCTCGAAACCAAAGGAAAGCATACCTGTTGCCTTTTCCGGGCATGCCACACTAGGCTGCAAATCTGCAGACAACTGCTGGGCAACCACTGCCGGTGATGCCAGCATTGGCTGACCGCTCAAAAGACCTATGAGTCCAACCTCAACAGACATTAGCTTACTTCTGGTGTCCAGGAGGAGCGCTTAGGCGCCTGCGCCTGCCCCAGGTGGCGCCCGTCCAGGCCTGCTGCGCCGGATGAACTGCTGCCCTCCTCGGCCATGGCCGCGGATGTATTTGGGCAGTAGACTTTAGTTGGTCGCAGACATCAGGTACTCAGCAATCCTGTGAAGCGTGCCAGCAACGGGCCTGCTGTTTACGGGTAGCTGTCACAACAACGGCAATGCTTGCGGAAGCTGTTTTCAACAAACAGATATACATACCGGTGGTGCTTCTGTCTGCCGCGTGCCTCAAGGCTGCCATCGACCTCAACCGCGACGGTTGCTGCCATAACCAACAGGTGACAGGTCATGGCTGAGAGTAACAAAACGCTCTATCCCACTTGCGCTTTTGAATGTTTGACGTGCTCGGAACGGGAGGTTTGCTGTGGTTCTGAAAGTAGCATGGCTCTGAAGACAGCTCAGCTGCGGAGAACACGGGGCTGGAAGGCAGCCTGCGCAGGCACTCAGTGCCACGATGCCAGCCACAGTCTGGGCCCAGGCTGGGGCCTTAATTAAGGCAGGCCCGGTGACCTGCATACGAAAATGACCGTCTGCCGAGGCGTTATTAGCATAGAACAAACCAGGACAATTACAAGGAGCGGCCATGCAACAGCTTTTGCCAGGTGCGTATCCGTCATACATGACATCCACACCTGAAGCAGAGCTGCTGTGTGTACAGCACACAAACACATCACCACCAGGTTATTTCTTATGTGTGCTGCAACCAATGCAGGAAGACAGTGGCAAGTATCAATGAGCGGGTCAACAGCTTGCTACAGCTGGGCTGCTGCTGTTGCTGCTGTTGCTGCTGTCGCCGGCTTGGCGTGCCCCCTGCACAGCGCCTTGTGCCATTTGTAGTGCTCCACCTGGCAGGCCTTGCAGCAGTACCTGAAGAAACAGCAGCGGCGGCAGCAGCAGCGCAGCAGTCATCAGGAGAGCGTTGTGTTGCAGTGCCACTGCATCAGTGATGCTTGCATCATGCATGGATCCGGGGCGGTGCTTAGATGATGCATGTCATCGACAGCAATGTAAACGCCCTAACCCTCATCGCCATGCTGATGCCATCGGCAATGTTTCAGAGCAGCCACTTCGTCAGCGTGTTTGATGCTGTTTTGTGACCCGACAGTACCAAGCTGCATCTTGCTTGGTAGCTCAGCTGCTGCAGGATGTCAGCTGGCAACCCGGCCACATCCAAGTAGCCTGAAATGTCGCCGACACACTCCTTGCACCACTGCACCATATCAGATCGCAACTCAAACAGATCTGGCTCAGTGTCTGCTGCATCAGGGCACTCACAGCTGCTGGTTGATGGAGACTGCTGACGCTCCCGTGCAGCTGCCTCCATTGCGCTTGCCGCCACAAACAAGCAGCGGCTCTCCAGCGCCAACCACTGAGCAGCAGCAGGTGATGGTGAGGCTGTTGCTGCTGGCTGCCCCCGGTTGTCTGTCACTGCATGCAAATCCCTGGCTGCACTGCTGGCACTGCCCGCGCTGCTGTTAGCGCTGCTGCTGGTGCATGCCTGCTGCTGTTGCTGCTCTTTGATTTCTTCCATCACTGTGTCGCAAACAACGCTGACATGCCAAGCCACCGCCATGACGGACTCAAGAGCTGCTGGCACGTCTGCAACACTCACGAAGCACCATGAGTACTTCAGGCAGCTCATTTGCAGCCCAAAGAGCTGATCCAGCAGCTGCGGCTCATTGCACGGCTGCCCTAAAGAGCGCCTGACTAGCTGCTGCAAGCATCTCATGCCTGTGCGAATGCTGCAGGCCAGAGTTTTACCAAGTGCGGGAGATCTTGGATGATGTGACCATGAGAATGGAGTGCGAGCAGGGGCAGGTGCAGCCGCGGCGCAGGTGGCCTGGGGATGCGTGTATGCGCGGCCTACCCCTATCATAGCAACGCAGCGGCCGGCAGCGTGAGCAGCATCTACACCGCAACAGCAGCAGCAGCAATGCATCCAGCTGGGTTGGCACCAGCAGCAGGCTCGGCTAGGGGGGCTACACACACCAGGTGCGGCAGCAGCTAGGGCGGCAGCACAGTTTGAGACAGTCAGGCAGCGTGCTTGCCAGACACGGCAGCAGCAGCAGACGTAAGGTTGCCATGGCTGCTTGCCTGATGAGGCAGATGTGGCAGCAGACAGGCATGGCAGTTGGCAATGAACCACCTGGTGTTGTGATGCACGTGGTGACAGGGGCTGCGAAGCTTGTGTGCAGCATGGTATGCTGCTGCTACTTTTGTGCGCTGACTATGATCTGGTATTCAATGATTCAGCACACCATGCTGCTGGTGCATATGCAGCACCTTCCAATGCGGCTGCTGAATCTTTGGATGGATGACAAAAGAGGTCAAACAGTTGCAGAAATACTCTATCCGTGTGGCACAATGCTGGGCGTGGTTTAGTGTTTGTGCTTCACTTTGCAGGTTTGCTGGTGTCATTTGCTCGTTTGTGTGTGCTTGGCAGGTGCACTCGAACATAAAATCTTCACACAGCGGTCGCAAGACATAACCACAGGATCTGCAGCAGACAGTGCACTGTGGTGATACGGCCATGCCACAAGCAGATATGCTGTGCCACCAAGCGGCAGGAGCAGCAGCAGGAAGAGGAGGAGCTGTGCTTGTTTTGGGTCGCTGGGGAGCAGTTTGTCGGCGGCTGGTGGATGTTGCATTCTCTTGGTTTCCAAGAGAATCCAAGCACTTTGTAGAAGTAACTGCTGTGTAAGGAGACTGTGCAGTGGTGCGGCTGGTCCATGGCACCTCAGTTTCAGGGTTTGGAGCGTGCGTCATGATAGCTATCCACGTCAGACGCCCATGCTTGCATATTGGCCAAAGATAGTTGATTTTCGTCGTTTTGGCAACACATTCTGGCGAACGCTCGTGATATCGAGGCGACGGGGCACCTTGGACACGCAAGCTTACACAGAGTCGCCCAGATCATCATCATCTGCCAGCGATAGTAAGCAGAGTGCTTGCCATCCACCAATCGATCAAACCAGGAGTTTCCATGGCTTAATTAGCAGCTGGGATCACGTCTCAAAGCGCAGCCGACGAACAGCAGCAGCGTCACCAGCCAGCACCACCAGCAGCAGGTACATCATAGTCCACTTTGCAGCACTGCCGTGTAAGAATGCGGCTGGCTCAGCGACTGAAGCTAGCAGAGGATGCAGCAAGCAAGCTGAACAGCCTGGCGGGCAGCGATCAAGTGCTGCAGCTGCTGCAGCGACCTCTGCCTGCTCAACCAACAGCAGGGCAGCAGGCAGTGCTCGCCAGCTGTAGCAATGCCCTGTACCAGCTGTTAAAGGCCCTGCCTGATGAGCCCCAAAACGAATCAGGCAGGTCAGCGGCAGCTGAGCTGCTTAAAGGCGTGCTGCGGCACAGAGCATGCCAAGCTGCTGTTGCACTTGTTGCGCTGCTGCAGCAGCAGCAGCCGCAGCAGCTGGCGGCAGTGCTGTCCAGCTTTCAGAGCTCCGACGGCCTCAAGATCGGACCATGGAGAGTGTGTGGTTTTGTGGCATGCAAGTCCTGACGGAGATCTTCATCCTGCTGGAGAGCTGCACGGAAGTCAGCAGCAGCTGCACAGCCTCTGTCGTGAACTGCGCTGCCAACATGACTCAGCAGCTTCTGCAGTCAGGTGTGTGCGTTTGCTGCCAAGGGGCATGGACACAGCAGTCCTGATGTGCTGGGCTTTGCATGCATCACCAACAATGCTTAGAACAGCAGCGATTTACATAGAGACGTGGCTCACGGGGCGGAGCATTGTTAATCCACTCGCTCAAGCAATGGCAAGAAAGTGAGGTCAGCTCCAAACATCACATGCAGCAGGCCGCATGTGCAGATCTGCCATTGTAACGGGTACTACGTTTGATCTTTCATTTGACTTCATGAATGTCCTCATTCAGCTAGGCTGGCAAGCAGCGATCGAGTCACTCCTGCAACACAAATCAACGCTGTGCCTACTGCTGTTGCTGCTGCTGCTGCTGCTGCTGGGTATGCAGGTGTGCTGGCCAGCTGGAGGGGGCTCGTGCAGCTGCTGCTGCAGCAGTGGCCGGGCCAGCTGTCTCGTGGGCGGGAAAATGGCTGCCTGGCATTTGGGCTGACAACTGGAACCATGCGCCTGCTGCTCAGCATCTGGGCGGAGGTGCTGCCCCATGCCCCCGCACAGATAGACACCATAGCACCTGCAGCAGTGCCGCTGCTGCAGCAGATGCAGTGCTGGCAGGAGTTCCTGTCGCCAGACTCAGCAGCAGCTGTAGCAGCAGCACGCGGCCACAGGGTGAACGAGGTGTGGATGAGGTACCACGAAGCGCACCAGGCGTGCGGACCGTTCCTGTTTCGGATGACTGATGTGCTGATGCAGCAGCAACGGCAGCAGGTGCAGCTAAGCGAAGGAGCCGCATGTAAGGCTGTCAGCTTGCTGCGCGAGCCTGTAGTGTCACAGCTGCTGCTGCAGCTGCTGGCAGTCTGCACCATGATTCTGCACCAGCAGCACAGCGAGCAGCAGCAGCATCCTCAGCAGAACAGCAGGCAGCAGCTGCGTGCAGACCTGCTGCCTATCCCTGCCTTTCACCAGCAGGAGGGCATGCTGCAGCTGCTGCCGGGTGGCCAGACCTTCCTGGATGCAGCGGCTTACTTGGTGGGAGATTCTTGCGGCGGAGATGCAGCCGACATCAGGCTGAAGTTCATGGCTCTGGCTTGCATGATGGTAGATGCACTGGAAGTCACACTATACCACTGCTGCACGCTGCAGCAGGGCAGCTTTGCAATGGAGAGCATTGCACCTCTGCTATCAGCAGCTGCAGTGCAGGTGGTGCTGGAGCTGCAGCTGCTGGCTGCCGCTGGTGCAGCGCAGCCCTCGGGCCGGCAGCGCACGCGGCGGACGCCGCACACACAGATCATGGAGCGAGGCGCGGACTGCCTGCAGCTGCTGCTGATGTGCGCGGCTGTGCAGCAGCGGCAGCTGCGAGCAGTCATGCAGGCTGGCGCCAGCTGCCTGCCGCCCGAGTTGCTGCAGCAGGCTGGGCTGCAGCTGCTGCAGGCGCTGGCGGCGCCGCTGCAGCAGCTGCAGCTGGCTGCAGCTGACAGCCCAGCCAGGGCAATGGCAGTGGAATCTGCTGCGCGCCACCAGCCGGGTTCGCTTGGCCAGCAGCTGATTGCCCTAAAAGCTGCTGCGCCTGGGCTGGAGCTGCAACGGTTGAGGACGCTGGATGCATCTGGTGAGGAGCTGTAGCTGCTGAGGCGCGACTGGCTTCTGGCGCCATGTTGGTGCATAATGCCTGTGCGTGCTGCTTCCCTGCGTGCAGCTATAGCTGCCTCGCCCACCGTTACGCGCAATGCGGAACCATGTCTTACTTGCGCCGGAGAGCCGCTTGCACGTCTGCAGGTTGAAGAGAATCTGTGCCTGTGCTTCCTGTTGTCATGCTGCCAGATGACTGCAGCACAGTGGCGGTTGCAACTGGCTCAAAGACGCTCACTGACGGCGATTGCCCACTTGCGTGTTTCTCTTCTGCCTTGTGCGGCACTCTGGCAGGGCTGGAAGCGACACCAATGTTCAACCTGGCAGCAGCACACCCAGAGGCTTTCACAGCCTTCATCGACTGCTACATGCGCTCGCCAGTGCTGCTGGCAGCAGACATGATGGCAGCACTTGAGGTGCTGGCACATGCAGCAGCTGCAGTGTTGGGCTGCAATGGTAGGGCGCCTGCAGCGCTGGGAAGCACAGGTGCAGTGGCAGGCCTGGCATCTGCCGTGACCAGCTTTGCCAAGCGAGCAGCACAGCTAACCAACGCTGCAATCACATTGCAGCCTCAAGCAGGGTCTGACACTACAGCAGCATACTTTCCAGCTGCCCTGATCGTGACAACAGACATAGCGCTGAGCAGCTCAACTTCCAACCTGCTGGCATCCAAGCATGGCATTGCAACCATCACGGCTGCAAGCAGCAGCAGCAGCAGCAGCAGCAGCAGCAGCAGCAGCAGCAGCCAGGTGGCTGCAAGCACTGCTCTGCTGTCTGTGGTTGCTGCACGCAGTCTAGTGCAGCTGACAGATGCAATGCAGGCAGTAGGGCCCCAGCTGCTGCTCAGGTGCCTCAGAGCCGGCGCTGCCTTCAAGAGCGAGTGGGCACCAGAAAAGGGCGATGGAATAGTCCTTGTCAACACTTTTGCAATTGGCAGCCGCGCTATGCATGATGCACCATACCATTGGCATGGGTGGCAGGCATGCATGCTGCAGGCCATGCTGCAGGTGCTGCTGGCTTTCACAGAAGCTGATGCAGGGCGCCCACTGGAAGCAGTATCGGCAGGAGTGCCGGCGCCTGCTGCAGCAGCAGCTTTGGAACCTGCAGCCGCTGATGCAACCGCCACCATCGCCAGCAGCAGCAGCAGCAGCAGCAGCAGCAGGCCTGGCCACCCAAGCAGCGCCCAGCAGGTCAGCTGGGGCTACCTGCTGCAGCTGCAGCAGCGCAGCCCACGCTGGGCAGCAGCAGTGGCAGCCTTTGATGCCAAGTGGCCCGGCTGGGCTGACATGGCACGCGATGGTGTTGTTGAAGATCCTGCAAGCAGCGATGCGGCCATGCAGCGCACCCAGCAGCAGTTCATCGACGCCCTGGAGCTGTGCAAGGCACTAGTGGCTGCTGCGCCACTGCCGCTGGTGTGCAACAACCCTGGGTGTGCGAGCATGGCTGGAGTGAGTGAGTATGCGGCTGCCAGCAAGCGCTGCACTGGCTGCAAGTGCAGCTACTGCAGCGCGGAATGTCAGAAAGCTGACTGGAAGCGGCACAAGCATGCATGCAAGCGCATGTCTGCTGCTGGAGAGACATGTGTGTGAGGCTGCCTCTTCTTGATTGTGGCGCATTGATTGTGGCGCATTGTGGTGTTGATAGGTTACTGTGCATCGGATGCTCTGCTGCGGGCAAATTGCATGACTTGGCATGCTGCTAGTAGGCAGGCACATTAGCAGGCTGTTGGTAGCTGCTAAATGGCAGGGCAGTGTATGCTGTGGCTCGATTGTTGATATGAAGGGGTGAGTGTTGCTTTTGCCAGTGCCAGTGCATTGTTGCAGTCGTCGTGCCAGCGTTGGCAAAGGTGCAAACTCTGAGAGGTGCGCACCGGTGCATGCACGACTCGGTCAAAGGTGTGGTCAGCTTTGACGGTCAAAGCAAATATAAAAGGCTGTGCAGCTAGGACAGAAGGGTGGAAGGCAAAAGCCTGTGTACATTACGTCAACCTCGTGTGCTGCTTGATTAGGGTATGGTGCGAGTAGCAACAGCGGCTACGAAGCACCTGCATCTCAGCGTGACAGTGCAGCATGAACTTCAGTTGCAACCCCGCACTGGCAGTGCCACTTGGCAGTGCATGTCTTCAGTGTTGTCAGCAGCTTGCTGACTGAGTTGTTGTCCAGTCACAGGTAACTCGCCCTCTGATGCTCCAGAGATCTGTGTCGATGCTAATTTTCTTGTCAATGCACAGTACGGCACAGCCACATGCAACCACTCCAACTGTCACTGTTATCTCAACTGCCACCTGGCACTCGAGATCCTCACGTCCTAAACGCTTCACCGTGCAGTTGGGCCGAGCTCTTCTGCATTCAATTGGTTCAACGTAAAAAAATTGAAGTCATGTCGCAGTTTGTAAATCATGCGTGGCAGCGGGTACAGGCGGCGTACAGCACAGTGCCGCCCGCATTGGACCCAACTGCATGGCTCTACATCGGCACGTTTGCAGCTCTAGCTGTGCCGATCGGCATGTTCACTGGTGTGCTAAACTTCAAGGTTGAGAAGCGCCCTTCAAAATGGCTGGAGGTAGGGCATTGCTGCTCTGCAAGAGCTACAGCCACTGGTGGTGGTGGGGAAGCAGAGTTTGCAGATGTTGAGCAGGCACTCTGACTCTCCTGCAGATTTCATTGTTTGTATGTAGCTGATTTGTTGTTCAATAGCATGGCTACATGCACACCAAGGCACGGTGCTGACTGCAGCAGCAGCAGCAGCACAGCAGCACAGTACAGCAAGTGCTGCATGTGCAGCTGCTCCCTCCTGCCACTCGTCACAGCGTCCACTACCTGCATGGCTGGTTTTGCTGCAGGTATTGTTCGTTGTGTTCCTGTCACGGGGTCTGCTGGAGGAGCTGGTGTTCAGGGTGATGGCGCTGCCTCACCCAGCAGTGGACGGCCCCACTCCACCAGCAGAGTTTGCTGTCAAGTAAGTGCTGCTGTGCTGAGCGCAGGACTGTAAAACGTACCTATTTTGGAGGCACATGTGCATGGCAGCGCAAGCAGCAGATTCTGGTGGGACCATGCAACAGTGGCAGCAATCCACACCCATCATGTGCCATGCAGTGCGTGGCACAGGCACGCACAGCCAGCCATGTGAGAAGCTTGGCATGTGCTGGCAGCTGCATCCGACCTTAGTGCAGACAGGTGTTGTTTCAATGGACAATGGACAGACATAGTGCCTGCATAGGGGGGGGGGGCAACTGTTATGCAGTGCCACAACAATGATGTTGTGCATTGACATGGCGCAGCAGCAGTCAAAGTTTCGGTTTTCAGTAGCATTGGCTTGTATGCTCTTGTGTTGCAACATTCTGCACACTTGCAGCTGCTCGATTAAACCTTCACCCTGACCACATGCACCCGCCGCTGCGCTTTGCCTCCGCTCCTCGCCTCTGCGCAGGGCTGCCATCTCAACATTCGTGTTTGTCGCAGGTCACCTGCTCATCCCCGGGGAGCGGCAGCAGAAGACTTTCAGGGACCCCGGCTTCCTGGCCATGTGCGGCATCTTTGGCGCCATGTGCAGCGCGGTGTACTACCTGACTAGCAGCCTGCTGGTGATCTGGCTGGTGCACGGCGTGCCTGTGGCGGTGTGGCTGCTGCTGCTGGGAGGCGTGGACAAGGTGCAGTAGCTAGTAGCAGTACGAACAGAAACAGCTGCTGGTTGTGGGCATGTGTCTGCCCATGCTGTGCCTGTGGCTATGTGGTTGTGTGGCTGCTGCTGCTGGGCGGCGTGGAGCAGGTGCAGTAGCGAGCAAAGTTACGAGTGAAGAAGGGTGGCGGTTGTGTTACTACGCTCACTGCTGCAGTAGCGCTGGGGTGTGGGGTGGGGAGCAGGCTGAGAGCTTGATATGGATCAGTGCGCATGCACAGCAATCAGAATCTGGCGAAGGTGGAGGTGGCATACATGCCCAGCAGGAGGATAGGGAGGCTGCGGCGTAGCACATGTGCTTTACGTGGGTTGCTCATGTGTTGATGTTGACACCAGTAGAGATGCATTTTGTCTTTGCAGGAGAAACTTGAAGTGGGATGCATGGTGCATTTTGTCTCTGCCGAAGTGCAGATGGTATTTTGTCAGCGAACTCAATCGCAGGCTACATGTGCCGTGGGTGGCAGCATTGCAGGAGAGTGCATGCCGCGCTGCCCACATACACAGACTGCTGCGAAGCATGTCGAGCTGACCATGTAGCACACATGCAATCAGCAACTGCTGAGAGGCCCAGCCCTGGCTGCTGCACAAGGATGCACTAGTTTTGGTGCATGTTCTGTATCTACTGTGCGTGCAGCATCTTGTGCAACATGTGGTTGCAGCAGAACTTGCCTGCAGGAGCTGTGGGCTGTGCCGCTGCTTTGCCTGCATGCAGGGCTGCATCGTGGTACAAGGGACGCAGAGTGTCCTTGTCTCTGCCAGCAGTCAGTTGCTTTTGTCAGGCTGGCCCAGCCGAGACAGCTTACATGCATCCTGCTGCAACAGCTGTGGAATCTGGCACTGCTGCTGTATTGGCATATAACCGTTATATGTGACAGTGCATTATCATAGTGTGCACAGACTGTGTGCGATGGACTGTTGTAGGGTAGGTAGTTGCAGCTGGCTTGCCACAAGGCGTTGGCAAGCTTTGATGGATTCTTGCCCGTTTCTAGTCTGCTGTGCTGTCACGCACGGTACCTGAAGTCCAAGATGTTTCCTACATGCTGGCTACATGCTGCCTCTGCGTGTGCTGCTAAGGCATATGGTACCATGCGAGGCATTGCTAGCGCCTCTACGTATGCCAGCGTGCGATGGCACCCCTTTGGAAGGCATGCATTGCAGGTTCGCCTGACTGTTGCGTGTGACTAGCCAGTAGGATTTCGTCCCCCCTGGTAACAAAAAAAATGCACTGCATGTGATGCTGCCTGCTGATGTCCAGTGATCTGCTGGTCCTAGGTGATGGTTCATGTCTTGACTTGCCTTAAGCACCGCTGCACGTGCATACAGCCGTGACTATTGTCAACTATATACGAATTTGGATGCGCAGCAATCTCTGAACGGGTGTCGCCGCTCTGACAGCTCTTGTACTTGACGACATTGACCTGTACCGGAACTTCGGACGACGCATGACGTCGCCCCACTTGACGGAGCAGCAGCCCTACGAAACAAATAATTGACATCTTTTTCATGAAAGATCAACGATAACTTAAGCGGGTAACCTGCCCACTTGACTTTGTAACAACAACGTGCGGCACATGTGGCTGACGTGGGGAGAGCACCTCGAGGGCAAGCCACTTCACATGTGAACACCAGGCGACGGAAGCGCATTCTTTACCTATCCTCAACACACATGCCATGGCAGTTCCACAACGTGCAATCGGCTTCAAGACAACAGGGGCAGGAGCAAGGCGGGTGGGCCGGTTGTCTGGTGAGTGCTCAGCTCGCCTCTCGTAACGCCTACCTCGCTTCACGACCACTCGAACTCACAGTGCAGCGCAATCTGGCACAACGCAGGCTCTCCAGTGGTGGGGTTCGTCAAGACAGTTGCACCACCTGCAGTGACCCAAGCGCCAGCACAGCGCTTGGAGGAGGCCGCACGCAGCTGGCTTGACAGCATCAATGCCAGGAAGCTGTCTCTCGCAGACGACTTAATTGCCGAGGACGCAGTGTACCATGTGAGGGGAGATGCTGAGGGTATCCTGCAGATGCTGCCTTCACTGGGCAACCTGCTGTGCACACACTGGCAGGCCTAGCTTGAGCTGGGCACATGCTGTACCACAGCTCCTCATTCCTTCGAACCTAGCAGTAATTGTTCGTCCTGCAAGCAGCTGAGATGTCAGAACCAGGGCAGTCACTCTGCACCAGGCTGGGGGTGCACAGCAGCATCTCCCACCTGCTGCTCTGCTGCTGCTGCCGCAGCAGCTTGCTGAATCTTTCATCCCTTGCTGAATTCACTTCCATATAAACATCACATTACTTCAGTACAGCCATCACTTCATATACTTGTTGCTTCCATTATCCTGCAGGATGACGGCATGTGGCTGCTGCAGCCTGCCAGGGGCCGCACAGCCATCCGCAAGGTGTGGCGCGACTGGCTGCGCAGCGTGCCTGACTACCAGATCGAGCCAGTGCAGATGGCAGTGGAGGCGGCAACAAGCGATGTGTTTGTGCTGTGGAGGGCCAGTGGCCAGGCCAAGCTGTCGGTGATTCCGCAGCGGCCCACCACCAACAAGCCCTTTGAGCACTACGGGGTGACAAGGTGTGTGTGAGGGTTGCAGACAGGATGGGGTTGGTGTTGGGTGGTTGATGGGAGCAGCAGCAGCAATGTGGTGAGTGAGCCCTGGCAGCAGCAGCATGCTAGCAGCATGCTGGCAGCAAAATCCAGCAGCAGCAGCGCACACACATGCAACAGCAATGCAGGCACAGTGGCCACTCGCATGCTCCACCACCCCACGTTGCAGTTGACAGCAGCTCGCATGCTAACCCCCGGCCACGTCCTGCTGCTGCTGCTGCTTCCACCTGCAGGCTGCACTTTGACGCTGTCACCAACCAGATCACAGACCAGTGGACCTGGCGTGGCGCATCCACAGATGAGGCCAAGTGGCTGCTTACCCGCAGCTACAAGCCCTTCGACTATGACACTTTCCTCAGCAGCAGCAGCAGCGGTGCTGATGAGCAGCATGCGCTCTCGCCTGGCCAGCTGGCAGCAGCAGCAGCGCAGGCAGCCGCCGCCGCCGCCGCTGGCAGCAGCAGCGCCTTTGGCGGCGTCGCTGACGGCTCCACCGCGCAGCGTGCTCGTGCTAAGGGCTCAGCGCTGCTCTTCCGTGAGGTGTTTGGTGCAGTGCCGGGCTCTGATGTTGCGCAGCTGGATGCTGCGCTGTCTGCTGACTACCGCTGCCAGGAGGCCACTGGGGTTTGGCGCGGCATGAACCTCGCAAGCCGGGAGGCATGCATCAGCTACTGCCAGCAGCGGCAGAAGCAGCTCAGCGGATCACCTCACTGGCATAGTGAGGCGATGAGCAGCGATGGCAAGCTGCTGTTTGTGCACTTCCAGAATGTGCTGACGGACAGGCAGAGCAAGACGCTGGCGGGGCTGAGCAGCGGTGTGCTGGTGCACGTGTTTGACGGCTGGCAGCGCATCAACAGGTGGGCGGCAGCGCCAGCAGCAGCAGCAGTGCGGAGGTTGTTGCATAGCAGCAGGAGCAAGGAAGTTATGAACCGGTGGTGCCACTGGTGGCAGTCGTTGTTTAGAGCCACAGCGGCAGCAACGGCAGCAGCAGCAGCTATGCCACCAAGATACTTGCCTTGCATGCTGCCCTGCTGTGCAAATGATTATTGCTGCGTGGGTGTTGACCTCTTGCAGTATGGCTGCTGCCTGGCTGGCTATGTGGCCTGTGCAACGCTGCCTCCCTCAGCATCACTCAACTTGTACGCACTCTGCCACTGCCGCTGCCACCGCCGTCACCGCCGCAGGACGCTGATGTTCCGCGGCCCCATGAGCCTGAGCGAGCGCGCCGAGTTCTTCAACATGGACTGCAGGGCCTGCGGGCGCGACCAGGCGCAGACGCTGGGGGTCAGCGACTCCGTGCTGGGCGGGATGTGAAGTGGGCACCTCCATGGCTGGCTGGTGTCATGCAGCACATGTCGGTGGTCCTTTTCAAGGTGCTTGGAAGTGTGCTAGGTTGGATGTGAAGGGGGTACCTGGCTGGCTGATGTGGCTGCAGGTACAGCCGTTGCTCGTGTGACGCAGGCGATGGAGTTTGGTTCTTTGGCGTGAGCCGCTCTGTGCTGGGCGGGATGTGAAAGGGGTATCTGCCAGCCTGGCATGGCAACAGTGTTGTGTATGCATGTGGCAAACCATACACAGCTTGTTTGGTTGATCATTCCTGGAGTGCTGGCCAGTGTGCTGGTTGGCTGTGAAAAGGGCTACTTGGCCGCTCTGTCATCGCATGCTGCAGCACGCTGCGTTCATTGGTTACATCATCATCATCTTTTGCAGTGCTGGGCGGTGGTCTGGCTGAAATGTGGAGGGGCGCCTATCATGTGTTCCTGTCGTGCGTTGCATCCTTTGTGCTTCGCTACTTCGTGTAACTCAGCACATGCTGTGGTGGCACGATCGGCTGGCTTGTGCTGCTGGTACTGGTGGATGTGCTAGCGGTGCACATTCTTACGCTACAATGTCGAGTGCTGCATGCGGCAGATGTGTAGCTGGCTGCCTTTAAGCAGCGCTGGAAGTACGATGACCGCAACCATGCTTTTGCGCAATCGTGCTTTTGTTCAGCTGTTTACCCCACCCTTGCTGTGGACAGCTGGCAGATGCAACACTTGCAGCAAGGGCACGGTTTGACACACTCGTTCGTCTGCGTTGTTACTGCCGCGTGTGGGCGGCTGCCAAACCTGCCAATGCAGACAGCTGCTCCTGCAAGCATGCACCTTACTTCCTCTTCTGGGCGCAGTTCATCGCATTGATGCATTGTTGCGGCTTCAAGTACAGCCTCTGTCTCTTGTTGGCGTGCAAAGCGTGGCTGCTCAACCTGCCGTATGCAGACAGCCACTCTTGCAGGATAGGTGAAGATTGTCGCTCGCAAGCCTGTGGCAACTGGTTGGCTCATGCTTCCTTGCTGCATGGATTGAGCGCATTCGAATGCATTGTAGGGTTCACCTGGGTTGTGAGGTGAAGGTGGCTGCTCAACCTGCCGTATGCAGACAGCCAC